>VCJK01000617.1:6144-23573 GCA_024139485.1 Backusella psychrophila | reverse complement strand
AAAAAAAAAAAAAAAAGTACACGATTTTTAAGCATTTATGCGTGTATTCCCCTCTCTCCTTTTTGTTATTTACCATTCATAGCCCAAAAGCATAGGAAAGTTATAATCTCCCTCAATAATATTCTCACTTAGGCGCCAAAAAAACGAATCTTGACGGTAGTCTTTTTCAGGTGGGTAAATACCTATCTCTGTGGTTTTACCGAGACCATTTTTCCAGCTCTGAGTATGATCATCACGGCTTTTAATGTGTGTAAAAGTTAGTTTTTTTTTGGGGGGATAATATATTTGGTTTATTTATTTTACTCTGGATCAAGTGTTTCTACTTTTATCAAGGTGGGTTCGGGAGAATCGACTTCTAATATCGAGCCTTTTGGTACTTCTCTATCTGTAGTGACAGCCATCACGAAAAAAAAAAATTGCTAAAAGGAAGAAAAAGCAAGAATAAAAAAAGATATAAAAAAAAGCTAAATTTATATTGAAACAAAAAAGGATATGTTCATCAGATGTTCACCATTCAATCATCATCATTAAGCAACGTGACCTCAGTTGCAAAATCATTGATCTTGTAACTTTTTCCCTTTTTTCAGAAAAACAAAACAAAAACACATATCGTTGATTGTCAATTAATATCTTTTTATAGTTAGCACGGTCTTGCTCACTCTTTATACTTTGTGGAGAGAGATAGAGGTGTGCAAAAATAAATAAATAAGATTTGCTTTAAATAGATAATACCGCTGTAAAACGATGATATGGGAAAATCAATGCTGTAGAACAAAACAGAACCCCGCCTCCTTACATATCAAGTAAGCAACTTGTTTTCTTTTTTAACATAAATAAAAAAAAAAAAACATTCATTTTATCTGATTATCTCTAATGATAACGTTTTGCTTTGTTATTTTTATTCTTAAAGTCGAATCGATTTTTTTTAAAAAAAATAAGTGTAATATCATAAAATAAAATGCTTTTTTTTTCTTTATCTTTTAATATATTAAAAGAAAAAAGTGGAATATCATAATGTTACATAAAAGAGGATGAATAAAAGTGCTACAAATACAGCAATGCAATAATAAATATACATAATAAAATGAAAAAGGAGCGTAATCAGAAAGCAAGGGAAAAAAATAATATTTACAGCGCTTTTTTTTTATGATACATCATTTTGACCACCAGCAGCAACAACGACTTGTCCATGATGGGTAAGTAAAACGGGTCTAACGGAAGGGTGAGACGATTTCAATTCTGGTATATGTTGACGTATGACATCTGTGTGGTGCTGTTGAGCAGACGCATACACGCCCAACCCATATCGTTGTTGAGGAGGGATGATAATCGATGTCTTTTCCTCTTCTTCTTGGGATTTTTTGTTGTTCCATAATGCATAACTGTTATCTAGAGTGAATGATCGATGTATACCCTTATCCTCTTCTTTCGAAACTTGACCTTGCTTGGTATCCACAAATGAACTGTCCATCATTCCGGCTGAAAAGATGGTATCAGAGCGTGAACTCCAAACGCTTGTGTATATATCTTGGGTTTCTTGTTGCCTATCCTCTTGTTCCTGAGGTTGTACCATTTGCTCGTTGGATACAATATTACTGGGCTTCCAAGTATCAGTTGAAGTAGGTGGTACAGCAAATCCATTATTCGCTCGTGTGACTGAGAACGCATCATTGTTCACAACAGGGTTTAATGGGTTTTGGTTATTACTGGGATAAACAGAATGGGTGGTTGTAATGGGTCGAGCGAATTCATCCTCGCGTGTATCCGTAACAACGGGCTTATCTAAAGGTGCAGATGCTGTGCTTGAGGCAGGAGAAACGAGACCATAAGAGTACAAGTTGCTGTTTCTCATCAGTGTTGTATTATTATTATTGTTATTATTGTTATTTGTCCAGCGATCTTCATTTGTGAATGGGTTTAAGCTTTCCGGGAATGATGATGGTGCAGTTCTTGGTATAATAGGAGACAGAACGTGTAGTTTAGGACTGCTGTTTCTACTATTACCGTTATCAGCAGATGCAAGCACTTGTTCAAGAGTAGAAGCAAAATATTCAATAGTGCCGTTAACACGGTGATGGAGGATAGAACGTAATGATCGTAGAGATCGCTGAAACATAAACCGAGCATGTCTTGCCGTGTTCAACTTTTCGTCAGCACAGCTCATGATATGAGTACGCACAGCAGCAATGATACCATCGGCAATCAGGGAAAACGACAGGATAAAGTTGGGCTGATCCGCCATGGCACAAGTAAGCTGAGTAATATTTGTAGCGACACTGGCACATCTTGGTTGAAAAATGGACGAATAAGGTTGTAGTACATGTAGCTCGGTAATATTGTACACAAGATGTAAATGCGCAACCAAAGCATTGGCAGGGGGCTGTGTGGGCACATTATTATCACGGTCATTAGCCAGTGGTGTCCATTGCAAATGAGATGGAAGGCCACGGAGCCAATATTGAAGTTGCTTCTCCAAATCTATTACCATCTGTTCATTTTGTGGGGTGTTGATGATGTGACGTCTATCAGGGAAATCCAATTGAAGTGCACGTTCTGCCAATTGCATTAGTTTGATATGTTCGACAAGGCAAATAGTGATTTCATATTCGGTGGTATCATCTGAACGCAAGACAATGGGGAAATCAATTTCAATATCTCTAGAATACAGCAAGACAGGTCTACCAGAGATGAGACTTTCTACTTTATCTAGGCAATAGCAGATCCAATAAACACGTTTACGGAGCTCGATATCTTCCAATGTGGCTGTTTCATCTTGAGAACGTCTGTGAAGGTTCAGGTCGTAGCACATGCGTAAAGCCATGTCACAATATAATTTGCGTTTGCTTTTACTAACATGGGGACCTATACTGTACCGATTGGGCTCATAGGTAGACATCAAACAGAGGGCGACTACAGTACTTAGAGAAGGAGTATCAAGATGAGTATCCAAAAGATCCTGCGCCTTTTTAAAGTATACGCTTGCATCGGCAGCTTCGTCATTCGAGAAATGGGCAGCATTACAATAGATACTATTTAACAAAAGCGGTGTTATAAATGGATCACGACGCTCAAGGAGACGATAAAAAGTAGTCTTTGGTAAGACTGGAAATATGGTATAGCGATAGCGAAAGTAAAGATTGAGCAAATTAGGATTCATCTTTTCCGGAAAAGGATGTGTCCATGGCGATATTATTGGCTCGCGGCGGAATAACAGATCAGCGTCAACCACCCAACTTCCATCCTCTTTACCCTCGCCAGGCCACATCATGCTTAGTTTATCCAGCTGTTGTGACACTTTACGGAGGGTATCTTGTTCCTGAGCACGTTGCTCTGCGATACGGGTATCCAATTGGAAAGAAATGGTAGGGACGATGGTTTCTTCATGGATGAATGGAGAAGCGACGGAAGGAGGAGTTAAGCGGCGCTGTTTTGTTGGCCGCTCCTCATCATTTGAAGGTGGAACAGGTCTATTGTCAGGAGATATCTGGGTTTGATTTTCAACGCCGTCTTTGGAGAAAGAACAGGGTCTTCTGCGAGCTAACATAGTAATAATAAGAAAATCATTCGACACTTTATTTATTTTTAGTAATAGTAATAAAAAAATATATTACCTTTGCACTACAAATCAGTAATGAATAATAATAAACACATATAAAAAAAAGATAAGTACAAAATAACAAATATAGTTTTTAGCCGTATTTTTCTCTTTTATTATTTTTTTTCCCGTCACGCCCCGCAACAACCATGGTAAACTTTTATTTTATTTCATATAAGCAAATTTTTTTACCTGCATACAAGGCTGGAGACCATCACACTATTGTTGGTTTCATGATTAATAATTTGACAGAATAAACTGTAAAGATCCTTCCTTACCTTAATCTTTTTAACGCGGCAAGTATAACATGCTTTTGACACTTTGAGGCGCTTTTCTCGGTGTTGATGTACCAAATTGTTGCTTAAATGAATTGGATTCATGTCTTAATCGAGATGTAAAAAGAAAATTACGAATTGAATGAAATGAAATGATCGACTTTTGTTGTTGAAATGACAATGATAAAAATAAAAATAAAAATGCTTAATGATAATGAATGTAATTAAATTAAAATTAGATAAGGGAAGAAATAATAAATAACAGTAATCAAAGAAGGAAAAAAAAAAAATTGAAAAAAAGGGTTTTTAGTATGAAAAAAAAGAAAAGAAAAAAAAAGGGTCCATGTTTCGCAACCAACGCTATGTGATTCGTTTATGTAATTACCGCTTATCCAATCAATTTAAGGTTACTCAAATATCCTCGGGAAGGGCCCTGGACCCTGTTCTCCAAAAGAAAATAAAACTCAAACGCATTTTGAAGTGCGTCAATTATGCTCACTACTACTAAGCAGCGATTAGTAAGTGTCATTACTTTATAATGCAACGACATCCATAGAAAATAGAAGTAACCATAACATAAACACATAGAATAAAACTGGAGAATTAGAAGAATAGAAGCAATAAAGAAAAAATGACACGTGGTGATGAAGAAACTCTATTTATAAAGCAAAGGACATACTCGGATCGATAGACACGACCATCAAGAATGCTTAAAAATATAAAACTCTGTAAATAGAAAGAGCCTGTCTATATTTTTATTTTCGCAAATATTTCTCATTCTTTAATAATAAAACATCATCAATGTAACTAAACCTTTTTTGTTTCTTTTTTTTTTTGAAAATGTCTTACTTTTTTTTAAAACAGTTTTTCTTTCAGCTCCATCACCAGTGCATTGTTTTTTTAATAATCTTTTTTTCTTCGTATATTTCTTGTGATTATCAACACTTTATACTATTTCCTACGTTATACTTTTCTCTCATTAAGCACGAAAATGAATAGTCAAGATTATCCAAAATAGGAACCGCGGTAAAGTTTCTTACGTAACGCAGATGTTTGCCTTGTAAATAAAAAACAATTGAGTTTAAATTATTTCCAAAACTGAAAATAAGGAATGTCGTACAAGATGATTTGATAATTGAAGGGAAATTTGCTTTCTTGGCTTCATACAGTAATACAGAAGACATAAAAAAAAATCTAGTTTTGCAATAAGTAGGTATTGTTTATTTTCGATCAATATACAAATTTATTCATTCAAAATAAAAAAATACATGCTAGTACATTGTTTACACCTTCTGTCATATCTTGGTTGATCATAAATCACGGAAAAACAGTTCTTTGTGGTAATATATTTCACTCTCTTACTCAACTTACACACAATACCATTTTTAATTAAGGAATAAACTTTTTTTTTTGTGATCATACCGGGTTTTGACCGATTTTACGATTTAGAAAGAATATATTTTATAAAGTTGACCTTGACTCTTTTACATTCATTGTTAACCTTGAAATGTAGACCTGTTTGGCAGCTCCACCAGTTCAGTCGAATTTAATTACTATTATTTCGTATATGATATCAATTTTACCTCTTTAATATAGGAAGTTTCAAAGAAATAGATCTTGTAATCAAGCTTAAACAAATGGGGAAATGTCGATAGTGAATCCATGTCGTTTGAGGGCATAAATTAATTAGGATTCTATCATTTTGAAGGATAATTTTTTTTTCTTATACTTTTATATAGTATAGAATGAGCTGTTTGGCCATGAAAATATGGAGCTAACTACGGCCACTAGTGAGCTCTCCATTTAATTTGATTTATGATTGCAATGGAATCAAATTACTAAGTTTTATGGGAGTTTTTTTTTAATTAATTTGATCCTATCCGAGTTGAAAAAGTTTTCCCATTTCGTATCTCTTTAACGCATAAACTTGTGCATGTGAATCTGTATGCTCAATCAAGTATGATCGCAGACTAAAGATTCATCTGTTTTTCCTATTTTTACAATATATTTTACAAAATTCATATTATAAAATAAAATAATAATAAATGTTGTGATTGCTTCGGGACAGTTGCCATAAATAATGAAAATGTTACATTCATGCTTTTCCCGTAGTACTATATATTGTGATGTTTTTCATTTTATTTTTGTTGAAGGTTATATTATGATTTAGTGATTAATACAAGATTCTTTTTTAATGGCATTTCTATTGTATTAAGATGAATAACATTATAGAGTAGATGATATCTATATATAGTCTATGATTTGAAATATAAAGTCTTGGAATAGGTTTTCACTTATGTAACGCATTGAGCGCTTACATGATTGAACCCTTTGATCCATTTTTGTTAATTAAACAAAAGAAAATATATATAGGTTTTTTTCTTTCATCTTGTTTGCATAACTTTAAGTTTCACATTTCTTTCCCACGTGTATTCCTCTTAAATAAAAACAACAACTGGGAAAGTTGCTTGTTTAGTCGTAAACAAAAATCCAATAAACAACATACTCGTATTCATAGATATAAGTGATAACGTGTAGTTTGAGTACCTCGTTTCACTTTGCCTTATAGAATAGTGCTATTTGCATATATGTCATGTTTTCTAAAATGTACCATGAAGCAAATATTTTAGCCATGTTATCATGACAGGAGAGAGAGAGAGAGCAATGGAATATCTCCCGATTTTTTCATCCAATAAAACGATGCCTACAAGGTAGTACTTGTATTTGTGCCATGAGGGACAGGATCAGTACAGAAACAGAAGAGTGGTTTGTCACACATAAACTGTTTATGTAATGTAATTATTGATTTTATTTACCATCTTTATTCATGCTTTTCATATGCATTAAACAAATAACGCCATTCTTATTGAATTATTAGAAAAAAAAAGGTAAGCACGTTTGTTATCCAGTTTTCTATAAAACATTATGGGCTTTTTCAGATAACATTTTAATGGCAGATCGACAGTAGAATAATAAAAAGGGCATCCAGAGATATCAGAAAATAGTGGTGTGATCACTCTTACTTGCTTCTATTTTTATGAAAGAGGAAAAGGGTCCTGATTACTTAACAAGGGTTGACCTTTTTTTGAATATTTTATCTAAAATAGCAAGAGAATAAACATAGATGCTTCTTTTGATTATGTAATCTCTCCTAGAAGCAATTTTGGTAGCGGGTTTCGTGGTATTGGTTTTGTAAAATTAAATGAAGTAGCATAGCCATCGGTAAGGAAGTTATTTTTAAATACGACTTGCCTAAATTAATTATGAGTTATATTTATTGAATTTGTAAACTTGTGTATATAAATGAGTATACATACCCCTTGAACTTCTTGAGATTGATAGTCTTAAAATTCGGATGAGTTCCATCAGGTAGATTAGGGGCTCTTACCATAGCAGCATATTTTTGTAGACCACAGAATTTCAAAATCATACCAAAAGAAGCATGATTGATTCGAATGTATTTTAATGTAAATCCTGGTATTGGAGCAAGGGTGAAAAGGCGGCTTTGAAATTTGACTAAATAAGTGGGAGGCCGAAAGCTGCCTTGGCGTAGTTCGAGCTGAGTTTTCTCGACAAGGGCTTGGATCTGTTGAGTGGATTCCTGGCTAAACGCAACGCCGAGTCGTTTAGGATCAAATGTTATTTTGTCATTTATGACTTTTGTGATACTACAGACTAATGCTGAACGTCTTTGTCTTGTTAAACTTGACCATTCTGATGAACTGCTTAGTGAATGATAGACCCATGTTTTGTTGGCCTCTGTTTGAAGTGAAAGTGGTAGGATACTATCTTCCTCATTCCAATTTTCCATGGACTGCAATATTCTATACATGATTGATAAAAAGATATGTGGGTGTTTTGTAATAGTGGCAGTAGCTACTGAAAAGGTGCTTGAAGTATCCTGATCCAAGTGTAGCTCAGACATTCCCACACTTCCAGTAGTAGCTTGAGATAGTATACCAGGTAAAGAAGTATTAGTAGATGGGATAGAAGCAGTATCAAATCCTTTTGGAAAAAGAACAGTATCAGTACCAAATTCGTCGGGAAACGGTTCAGTGCTTGTAGAAGTATCCACTACAGAAAACTCATCAGGAAAGGGATCTGTTGAAGAGCCAGCTACAGGAGATGTCACTTGTTGATTTTGTCTAGCTTGTCGCTCGGTTCTGATCAAATTACTAGCAATGATCCATTCTTGAGCGGTTTCATCAATTAAATTGTCTAGTATGACATTCAAATTCGCATCTGATCTATCTCTCAAATTATTGTCAATAGATGTAGCATGATGGCACTCAGGCCATTCTGGCGGGAACATTGCATCATTGACGGTCGACTGGTATATGAAATGGGCATATTGAGTAGCCTCGTTTGGTTTTAAATCCTAATGTAGCAAATAGTTAAAATAAAATGATCCAAAACAAAACGCTAAGGTTTAAAATAAGTACTCACAGGTATTAGTCGCAACAGTCTAGTTTTCAAGTATCTGATGTAGAACTCGTCAAAGTTTTCAACAACATGATTAGTGAAACTTGTGGAACATGTCACTGCAGTCGAAGTCAGAATTTCTGCAAAACCAACAGCTTGGTTTCGTGCTGCCGGAGAAGTAAGTTTATGACATCTAGCTGTGGGATGCTCTCTGATAAAGTTGTTGAATGAATTATTGATACTATTACGCAAGGTCTGATCAAATAATCGGGTGTTGGAAAATTGATCGCCAATAACCAACTGAAAAACTCCATAAAAGAAATGTTGAGTAAATAACTGACGTGGAACAGGTTGACTTGCACGGCTTGGGTCAGTTTTGGCTGCACTTAAATACGTGGGACAAGTTTTTGTCGCTATAACATTCGCCATTGTCGCCCTTCTTTCTTGTCTAGCTTCTTGTTTCGCCTTTTTCTCGTCGTCTGCCTGTTTTCGCTTAACTGTCCTCCTGCCTTTTCCTTTTTTTTTTGTCTTTTTATGACTAAAAAGCAATAATAAATATAGGCAGAGATTTAGCTATTTTTCTATCAAGTCATAATGTAAAATTCTTACGATGTTCTTCCTCATCCTCGGTATCTTCTCGTTGTCTTCTTCTTTCCTCTTGTTCTTCCTGAAGTCGTCTTTTCTTTTCTTCCTTTTTCCTTTTTATTAATTTTTGGACTGTACGTGCCATTTGATAGTAATAATAACTTGATAAATTGATAAAGAGAGAACTATGAGAAAGAATAAAAGAAAATTAAACCGTTTGTTTTATATGAGAAATTATGTAAAGATTCTTTTGTTGTCAAGTTGTGGTCAATAAAGACTCTGATCTTTTTTACAATGTATATATATATCCAAAAAAGGTATTTACATCTCCAATGATTAATTATTACTTCTTTTTCTACACAAAGTAAAAAGAATCAAAATCTTATATTTAACTATAAATTAATAAAAAAAGACCAAGTTCGCACAATTCTCTATTTTCTAGAAAGATGACATCGTGAAATCAATTTAAAGATATTCAATGACTGTAGTTCCTTTAAATGCTTTTGAATATAGTTATGCTTTATTTAAAAGCTTTTGAAAGCCCACAAAATACAAAAATCTTCTCTTAATTTTCAGCACTCTAAAAAAATAAGAACAAGAAAAATAAATAATCCGAGAGAGGAATATGAAAAACTAACTCTCGATCCAGTGAAAATAAACGACTACTTGACCATTATATTTCAAAAAGAAAAAGTTGACAGGATATTTTTCTTCTAAATTACCAAAAAAAAAGCTGCTTGTATCGGTTTCCTTTTTAAGAGTGGGCCTAATTTTCTAAAAAAAATCGATGGTTAAAGGCCAGATTACCCAGGAAAAAATCTTTGGGTGTGTAAGTCTATTTTCAAAAGCCACTTTTGGGTTCTTTTCTCCGTCTCTCTCTCTTTTCACTCTTTTCCCCCCTTTACTATAGACTTTTATATCATTCCTTTTAAATAAAATAGAAAGTATTTGTAACGTGTTCATTTGAGAACCTCATTATATTATTTTGCTCTTAGAAAGGTAAATATTAATGCGCACCTTTTGAAAGTCAGTTCATCTTGATTTTTTTTTGGTTTCAATGCATACAGAGTGTGACCGTGTTTCCCATCTTTTTTTTACCGAGAAATCCAGAAAGACGTACTTTTATTTTTCTTCCTTTCTTTTACACACGCTCAAAGCAAAGCCGAAAAAAAAAATGCCTGTTGCCAAAATTTCCCCTTCTATGCTCTCTTCTGACTTTGCCTACCTCGCTGTCGAGGCAAAGCGTATGGAAAAGGATGGTGCCGAGTGGCTTCACCTTGGTAAGTCTTTATAATCATTATCTATGTATCAAACAACTCGGACGTGTATTCATGATTTTTGTTTCTATTAGATGTTATGGACGGGTAAAATATTAATAGAAAATAAATCGAGGAGAGTGAATACTTATCATAAAGTGAATTTATTTAGTCACTTTGTACCTAACCTTACTTGGGGTGCACCTATCATCCAAGCTATTCGTCCTCATACCGAGGCTTACTTTGGTAAATAAATGAAAAAGGGAATGGAAAGTGAAGGGTAAAAGGTCTCATGATATATATACAGATTGTCATATGATGGTTTCAAACCCATCTCAGTGGGTTGATGATATCAAAAAGGCCGGTGGACAGATGTATACCTTCCACATCGAAGCCACTGAAGACCCCATTGGTTTGATCAAGCAAATTCATGATGCAGGTATGCAAGCTGGTGTTGCCATCAAACCCGGAACTCCTGTTGAAAAGGTCATCGGTCCTGTTGCCGAACAATGTGATATGATTTTGGTAATGACTGTCGAGCCTGGTTTTGGAGGTCAGAGATTTATGACTCAGTGTATGCCAAAGGTAAAAAAGGAGAGATAGTTGATAAGGTTGTATGATGTTAATGGGCTATGATATAGGTCGAGACTCTTCGCCGTAAATACCCCAACTTGGATATCGAAGTTGATGGTGGTTTATCATTGGAAACCATTGACGCCTCTGCAGAAGCTGGTGCTAATGTTATTGTTGCCGGCACTGGTATTTTCAAGGCTGAAAAGCCTTCTGAGGTTATTACCACTTTTAAAGAAAAGGTCAATCGTGCACAAGAGAAGTTTGCCGCTGAAGCTGCTTCCTCCTAAAATCACTAGAATTGTTTTATACAAAAAAAAACAAAAAAATATTAACAACGCAATCATCCATGTATTTTTTCTTTATTCCTTTATTAAACATTATTGTAGACAACTTTTATACACACTTTTTTTTTTTTTGCAAAATCGATTATTTTAGTATTTGAATATTAAATCAGTGATGGTAGCTCCCAGTTGGCAAATCAAGGTTGGTTAATTGATGACGGAGTTATTGTGTAACAAGTATATCTATTTGATAAATTAGTGACAGCACAGCCTCGTTCCAAGAACAAGGCTCGATCTGTTGATAAACAAGAATCAAATTTAATAATGGGAAAAAAATACAATCAATGTAAAGTGGTTCTCTTTCATGAAAAAACTATTTTATTTGCCACAAGCTAGTGTTATTGGTCTCATGTAATTAAAACGCTTTTATAGTCCTCAAGCAGCAAGTGATTGTTCGATAACAAGTCCTTTATAGATGCCATTGAGTTCTAAAAGCTGCCAGTGAGTTCCTTGTTCAGCGACAATACCGTCTTTTATAACATAAATAAGATCAGCATTTTGGACAGTGGAGAGCCTATGAGCAATTGTAATTGTAGTACGGTTATTCTTCTCAATGATATTATCCAATGCTGCTTGTACAACTTTTTCAGAGTCACTATCCAAGGCAGAGGTAGCTTCATCCAAAAGTAAGACAGCGGGCTTTCTAATGAGTGCACGAGCAATAGCAATGCGTTGCTTTTGGCCACCAGAGAGTTGAGATCCCTTATCTCCAACACGGGTATTGTAACCATCAGGTAGACTCATGATAAAGTCATGAATATTCGCAAATTTGCAAGCTTCTTCCATCTGTTCTAGAGTGACATTACCACCATGAATTTCTTTATCGATTCCAAATTCAACATTATCACGAATACTCATATCAAACAATACGGGTTCTTGTCCAACAAGCGCCATATGAGCTCGAAGATTACGTAAAGTGAAAGACTTGACATCGTTCCTGTCAAGAGAGACTTGACCATGGGAAGGATCATACCAGCGTTGAAGCATACCTATGGTGGTTGATTTACCACATCCAGAAGGACCCACCAAAGCAATAGTCATACCAGCTTTTCCTTGTATATTGAATTGACCAGAAAAGATTTTATTATTCGGACGAGCTGGGTAGCTAAATGCGATGTCCTTAAATTCGACATCACCGTCAAGTGATCCAACAGGAGGTTCCTTTCCTTCCATTCCAAAATCAATATTAGGCTTACGATCAATGACTTGAAATATGGAAAGAGCTGAAATTTTAGCCTTGGTGAAGGACTTGGCAAATGTGGAGCAATGACCCAGCTGTTCACTAGCAACGACCAGAACCATCATGGAGATATACATGCCCTCAAAATCAGTGATACCCATCATGATAAAGCGAACACCAGCATAAAATGCGACAGCAGATATATACATCATCAGTCCCTTCAAAAGACCGAAACCAATGGATGAAAGAACCGCTTTTCTTCTTGCTAAGCGATGTGGTCTCTCGTTTGCTTTGGCATAATTGTCTTCAAAGTATTTTTGACGGTTCAATGTAGTTACAGTACGGATTTCTTTGATGGCTTCACCGGCAACTTCTCCACATTGAGCATTGGCCTTTTTTGTACTGTCTTCATAGTTGCTCTGGATAATCATTTCATAGTAGGTGGCGCCAATAATAAAGGGAACAATGCCAAGCACAACAAGGGATATTGCCCAAGAATAAACGAATGCAATGACAAGACCTATTTTTTTTTAAAAATAAATAAAATAAAACGTAAATAAAAAATATATTTGGGATGCAATTATTCTCTTCAAACTTACCAGTGATTGATATAGAAATGACTTGAGTAATATCACCCCATACCTTGGTTATCATTTCATTCACATTTTTTGCATCAATAGCAAGTTTTGTTGTCAGTGCACCTGTATTGTTTTCATTCTGATCAAAAAATCCAACTTCTTGCTCCATGTATTTATGGAATAGAATAGCACGAAGACGCCTTGTGTACATTTCTCCGGCCATCTCGAAACAAATACCTTGGGTGCTGGAAGCAAAGAAGCAAACAATACCGCAGATAACAAAACCAAATGCATAGAGGTTTATGCCTTGAAAGGGTGGAGGGTCAAGGTCATAGCCAGGGACAATAAGCATAGTAACTACTTTTCCGAATACCCAGCCAAGAATAACGTTTACGGCTCCATTGATGGTGGCACCAATCACACCAATAACAATGTATGACCATTCAGGCTTCATCTGGAGAAGAACACGTCCTAAAGGAGTCTTTTGGGTTTTTGCGTTTTCTTTTTGGTCTTTCAAGTTCTTGAGTTTTAATTGGTAAGCATCCATATCAGCTTCTTCCATAGTGATGGAAGCACCGTCCTTTTCGTTGGCATCTAATGAAGGGTTGGTTTTATCACCATACGGTCCTTGTTTTCTGTCGGCTTCAACTTTAGCAATAAGCGTTACATCTTCATCGACAGTAATGTCATAGTCATGTTCGTTTTTTTGTGTCAACAGGACCTCTTGTTTTCGAACAAGGTTGGCGTAAACACCATCAAGTAGAAGAAGCTCTTGGTGAGTACCACGTTCAATCAATTCACCGTGATCCATGACAACAATCTGATCTGCGTTACGGATAGTGGAGAGACGATGGGCAATGACAATGGTAGTGCGGTTCACAGAAGCTGCATCCAAGGCACGTTGGACCAGGCGTTCAGATTGAGTATCAAGAGCAGAAGTTGCCTAGAGAAAAAAAAATGGGTATATATGTTTACGGATGTATAGAGCCAATGAATACATTACCTCATCAAGTAACAAAATGGATGGACTCTTCAAGATGGCACGAGCAATCGCAATTCTTTGTTTCTGACCACCTGAAAGCATACCACCATGGTCACCCACCATGGTATCATAACCATCAGGTAACTTTGATATAAACGAGTGACAGTTGGCCTCAGTACAAACCCTCTTCAAATCCTCTTCAGTGACAGTGACACCTTCAGGAACACCTAGCAACAGGTTTTTACGGATAGACATGTTGAACAAGACAGGTTCTTGACTGACAACACCCATTTGTGATCTCAACCACGAAATATCAAGCTTTCTGAGATCACGACCATCCAAAAGTACCTGACCATCGATGGGATCATAGAACCGTTGCAAGAGCTGAATCGACGTCGATTTTCCGGAACCAGAGGCACCCACAAAGGCAACAGTTTGTCCTGGCATGATTTTCAAATCAAGATCCTTCAAAATGGGAATATCCGGGCGAGTAGGATAATTAAACTTGACATGCTTAAAATGGATAGATCCTTTCAACTCTTGAGGAATAAAACCTGGTGCCTGTTTATTGATTTCGGGAACCCGGTCAATTGTTTTGAAAATCTTGAAAGCAGCACCTGAAGCACCGGAAACGGCAGACAAATGAGGTGATAATTCCAAGAGTGACTGAGAACCCATCATCATTGCAAAGAACACCACCAGTACGGTACCTCCATCGATTTTACCCTCAGTCATAAGACGAGGAGCGTACCAGAGCGCAAGACCATACGTGCAAAAGAGAGCGAGCATAAACACACCAAAGCCTAATCCAGATGCCTTGCCACGTTTGATTCCAGAAACAAGTGCCTTGTCCAACTTGTGCTCGTATCTTTCAGAGAAGCGTTCTTGTAACGAAAATGAGTAGATGGTACGGATGCTCGAGAAACACTGTTCTACAATAGAGCCTGCTTCAGCATATTTATCTTGAGACTCTAGGGTATATTTAGTGATCAAGTGACCCATCACTCCTCCAGCCGCCATCATCACTGGAACAGAAGCCAACAGAACCACGGCAAGCTGCCACCCTTTGACAAAGGCAACAATAAACCCTGAAAGGAATTGACAGATACAATTCACCATAAGTCCAAACTTTTCGGAAATGCCGTCTTGAATGATCTGTGTATCTGAAGCCAGTCTAGTTGTGAGCGAGCCATCGTCTGCTTTATCAAACCACGCCATATCTTGATGCATGATGGAGTTCAGGTAGGCTTTTTTGATTCGCTGTGTTTGGTTTTCACCCGTAAGCACCCAAAAGCAGTTTGCTATATAGGCAGAGACGGTGATGGCGGTACCCAGGTATGCGAATATTTTGATGGTGGGTAAAGTGTCATCCAAGAGCGTTGAAGTGTCGTTCAGAAAGAGTACATCCGATAATTCATTGAGAAAATCACCCATAAATATGACAGCAAAGGGTACCAAAAAACCTGAGCCGGCTGAAAATAGAAATGCAATTGTGATCAACACTTTGTCGTAGGTACTTGAGAATCGAAAGAGTTTGTAAATTGGTACTGAATTCTTTTGTGGCAACGATGTTTCGGCACCGTGATCATTTGTTCCCGTCATTTAGTGTGGTATAATTAAAGGATATAGAATGAACTTGGAAGTATATATATATTTTTTAGAAAATAAATTCTCAATTGGTTCTGTTATGTATAGATGTACTTTATATATGTTCTTGATCTGTGTATATATGAAATAGGTCACATTAGAAGCTGTGTTTTATTTTTCGGATCCGCAGCAGTGAATTATAGCCTGAAATCCATCTCAACCGCAGCAAAAATAAATCAATAGAAAATTAAACTTTAACCATGGGGTTCATAATACATATAATAAACATTTAAATGAATTCCTCACATCTTCATTGGTAACTGAAACCCCTTAGCATAAGTAGTGTCTACAAAGACATGTAATGATGAACGTCATAGAGTCGGCTGGTAAAGATGTATTGAACCTGCTACAAAAACATGTAAATGTCTGATGTACCTTTTTCCGACCTTTCTAGTTCAATGGCGACGGATTCCAAAACATTTTTCAATGCATATTTATAACGAAATCGAATGTTAAGAAAGTATGTGTGATCAATTACTCACTATTCGGTATTTTTTTCTCGGCATATTGACTTATTATGTATATAAAAATGGTATCCATACTATATTTACTAGAATGAATTTCACTTGATCAATTTCAAAGACAATAAGAGTTTAAACACGGAGGAAAAATTAACCAAAGTATTTATTACCATTTAGTGTCACCAACTATTTTAACACGCATGAACAACAGAAATTCTTAATTAAAATCTTGTTATACCATTCAACAAGGAGGTAGTACTGTAACATAAGCGTTATTTCGTATTTTTTTTTAAGAAAAGTAATCTTCATCAGATACATGCTTTAGTGAGATCGAATTGACTTTTGAAATTACTGCAAATCCATAAAGGGAGCTTGCATGTACGTTTAGAAAGTCAAAGAAACCCCTGACCAATTTACATGTTTAATTTTGCATTCAATATAACCCAAAATTATTCATTTGAATTTTCTTATGGGTTAGTTATTTTATAATCTGATAAAGTCTGTCACTAGGAGTTTTATTTATAAAGCTTAACGTTATGAGCCCTGGATATCGCCACATTTTTTGAATTTTGTTACTTTAACATTAGAGGTTAATGATTTCATTGTAGTGACCGAATAAAATAAGCTGGATGAAAGGGAAAAAAGAAAAAATTAAATTGCCCTATTCCCATACGTAAAGATTTTCAACATAAATCGTAAGGATAAACACAGTCAGTTACAGCTAATGATCAATGCTATATATAACGGACAGATGTTAGAACATGTATAAACATATATAATTGACGATATTTGTTAATGACAAAAAAAAAGAAAATATTAAAATACAAAAAGTGTACTAGTAAGGATATTACTTTATTTGCCTTAGCAAGAGTAAAAAAAAAGGACCAAGCACTACGTGCATTAGATATGATAATTCAAAGCATTGGATATAAAAAGTGAAGAAATGTATTATTACTTTTATTACCATAAATAGACGCTTCCATCCTGGATTTACTGGTTTATTATAATTGATTCACATACATGGCGAGAAGACTTAAGTATATAAAAGTTTCACCTATTTTCTGAAATTGATTTGTCATTTTGACATGGTAATATTTGGCCGCCCTTTAAATCATTTATATTGAATATCATGAGAGGAACAGGTTGAGAGCAGCCAATATCAAGCAGTACTATTTATAAAGAAAAAACGCTAAATTTACATAGTTACTGAGTACAAATATGGAAATGTGGCTCAACTCGCGCCAAAATGATCAGTCATAGGACGGTATAGAAAATATATTGTACCGAAATGGGGCTGAAGTGCAATACATTTATCACTAGCATATTATAATATATAGCAGTTGAAAAGAGCGATAATGCCGATGATATATAAAAAAAAAGGAGATGAGAAGAAAAGTGCATATTCCGCCAATTTTCATTATACCTTATTTAAATATTTAAAAAAATAAATAAGGGGAACGAACGCGTTTACCACTGAATCAAAATGCCAGTTTTGGATAAATAAAAATCTTTCAATAAACAAACTATTCATAAC
>VCJK01000611.1:32723-43296 GCA_024139485.1 Backusella psychrophila | reverse complement strand
AAGTAAATATGCAACTTCGGCACCAACTCCTTCAAGTACAGTAGACAAAAAAAAATGTTTGTGCGCTATTAAAAGGCCCTGTCTTGGCGTCTAACCAAAAAATTTATGGAATCCTAAGATTAAGGAGATGCAAAGATGAACACATAAAACGTGGCATTTAATATTCAAACAAAAACAAGGGGGAGGGGGAGTGTAGAAGCTTGTGTGATAGAGTGAACGAGAAACATGCTGACCAATCAAACGAATGATCCACCTTATTAGTTTATTACTCCAAAGGGTTGATTACCGAAGATCGTCTTTTGATGTAGTAATACAAAACGAAATCAGAAATATATATATACATGTTTATTAAGGGTTGTTACAAAAAGTAATAATACAAAAAAGTGAGACTGCATTATGTTGTCATTATCCCTCATCATCTTACTGTTGACTTGAAAAAAGTTGTTGTTGTCATAATAGCACTTTTACATGTATTTTTAACTTTTTTTTTTTCAAAAACGAAAGCTAGGTGTCCATGTATGTGTGTGTCCTATTTTAGTAATTTATCAATTATTTCGAGTTTGTGCATAACACACCATTTTATATAAATGTTTATATTCTCGGTTATTACCACGCATAGCTCGCCAAGTTTATATTCTAATGAATGAGCAACTTGGCATGCCTTTTATTATGATAAAGTATAGAAATACCCTTTTTCTACTTTTTTTTTTTTCTGAGTGAGGTATTTATACTAATTTATTTCTTGAAAAAACCCACTTTTCTTCTTCTATTTTTATATATCAAAATATAGGAGAAGAGCAAGTTACCCCATTTCACTTTACTGTATCCAATATACACAATCCAAAAGTTATAAAAATAAAACAAGATATTTTTTATTATTTATTTATATATTTAGGGAGAAATTAAGGGGGTGATGATAAAGTGTAATATAATTATAGTGTTTATGCAAACTTGTAAGGTTATAAGAAGCGCACAGATGAGTAAAAACGTGGGCTAGATCCGTTTTTATATGCAGGCGAGAAACTGGAAATTATATAAATACCCTCTATTCTTTTCATCATTTTTTATAGCTCTTTTTAACTTTTCTTTTTCTTCTTTTTTTTTCTTTTTCAATCTTTATTTTTTATCAGTCTTGATACTTCAACTCGAATAATATAGCTTGTTCTCTTATACTTTATTTCTATTATGATGATGATATCCGATTCAGCTTTGTCAATCAAAGATGCTTCTGGTAGACAGTTTAGTCTATTAAATGACAACACTACCAATAACAACAGCACTTGTTTAGCTGACGCTGCCACGACCACGAATACCACTTCTCCTACTACGTCTACTACGATCAATACCGTTACATCTCCCAGAATTACTCGTCCCTTTAAAGTAGATAAATTATCACCAGCATTAAATCAACCAGTATCAGCTAAACGAAAGTATCATTGTGCAGAACCCGGATGTAATAAAAGTTTTACTACGAGGTAAACTATAATTATATTATTAAACTCCTTAATTTGTGTCATTAACCCTAATTTCAATCATCACAACAATAGTGGACATCTTGCAAGACATAATCGTATCCACACCGGAGAAAAGAACTTTCAGTGTCTTCATCCTGGCTGTCCTAGTCGATTTTCTCGTCAAGACAACATGATGCAGCACTATCGTACGCATCTCTCTCAAAAAATGAGACGTCAAAAAGAAAAGATGACTATGCCTCCCCGACTTTACAGCCATTCATACCACGACGACGGAGGCGAGCATCACATGCTGCAGCCCCTCATAACTCGACGACCCCGTAGAGCCACCACTATGCCCAGTATGCCTTATCCTTATGTTGCATACAAGCCTTCACCTTTGGAGCCAACGACATGTAATAAACCGACAGGTCGTCCCAAGCGTGCCTTGTCTACTTCTTCTACCTGCTCATCGATGTCATCGCCAGAGTTTAACTCCCCTACTACTCCATTATATGAACAAAATCAACAGCATTATCATCATCATCATCATCAGCAGCAGCAGCAGCAACATTATTACCAATCCATCCCTATGCTCCCTATACCTAACCATTATTCCGTAAAACACCCGCAATACCAGAATAAGACTCAGCAACATCAACAAAAAGAGCAGGATCAATGGTCTCCTGCATCACCAAAGCCTCTTTCCAGTCTTTTACACCTTGCAAATATTGTCAGTACTTTTGGCTAAAAAGACAATCTCATGATTTGAAATTATAAATAACACAAACCTTATACAACCTTGCAACAAGGAAGAAAAAAAAAACAATACAAAACACAAAAACAACACAAAAACAACACAAAAAAAAAGAAGAAAACTCAATATACATATTACGACAATAACAGCAACGACAATAGACTTCACCTTCCTTTTTACATACAATCCTTTTTTATTTATATACATTTCAGCACTTTCGTTACATATACATATGTTCATTTTCCCTCTTTCTTGTATTAGCAAGACAAAATCAAAAAAAAAGAAAAAAAGCCTCCTTTTGTAACATATTCGCCCCCCTCTCTTCTGTATAACCTTTTCAAACAAAAAACAACCTTGTTAAATTATTTATTTATTTATTTATTTATGCTTTTTTCCCTCTCCCCTTCGTCCCCTTTTTAAAAAATCATGATAACCTCACCTTTTTTATTATGTTTTATTATTTAGTAAATATTATATTTTTAGATCTCTTTTTTTTTCCCAACAACTTTAACAAAAACAAACAGAACCCTTTTTATTATTATTTCAAAATAAATAATAAATATACCATTTTCTCTCTTCATTAATGAGTTGTTGTACTACAAATTTAATCAAAAGATCAGCAACACATAAAAAATAAATAATAAGCTTAAACCCTTTTCTCTTATTGAAACAAAGACGGGTTTTTCTTTTGTATTTTTATCTCCCTACTTATTTGTTTATATTATCATTATTAACTGAACTACTACTGCCACAGTCTTTATAACCAAAAGTTACTATATTTACAAGAATCACCCTTTTGTTGATTCTTATGCAAATGCACGCATTTGTGTACTCTCACTCTCTTTTTTTTTTTTACCGTTACTCGAATTGTTTTATCAATAGTGTACCTTTTTTTTTTGTTAAAAAAAAAAGAGATCTAATTTATTTATAGTCATGTAAAATGATCATGTATGATATATTCACTTTGTTCGAATCAAAAAAAGGAAATACACATGTATCAAATTGTCCACTCCTTTTTTTTTATTTTTTTAAATGACTTGGAGCATTGTGGAACAGGCTTTTCCACATGTAAGCTTCGGACAGTAGTAATTCTATGTCCTTTTCTTTCCATGCTTGTGTAGGTAACTCTTGTAAAAAGATCATCATACCCTATTGATGCATATGAAAGAGTGACATGAGATGAGAGAATACATAGCCTATTACATGTATTTTACCTGAAAGTCCAATTTTTGTAACTGACTTGACCACTTTACTAAAAATGCTGCGCACACATAAACATGGAATTCAGAAAACCCCTCGCTTGAACCTTCGGCTAAATAGGTGTCCCACATACGAATTGTTAATGCCAACGTCAGTTCACGCATCAATAAACAGTTCATCCATCTAAATGAAAATTGGATAAACTCCACGCCCTCATTTTGTAAATGTTGAAATAGCGGTGCTATATAGTAATAATAATAATAATAATAAAAAAACGCTATTAACACAAAACACGTTTTCATCCGTCTCTCTCATTTTTACCATCAATACGTGATACCAATTCATTCAAGGTTGCTATTTGCCTTAAAATACCAGGCTGTGCAAAAATATAATTATCCTGAATACCTGCCAACAGCTTTGACAGACACCAAAAGCTGTCAGCCTCAATGACAGACAGAATGCCCGGATCTAATTGGTCGGCATCAAACTCCTCAGGATCATCCTCATTTTCAATGTAACCTGATAAAAAGACCTCAAAGATGGGTGTGACGAGATCATTGATACCTTGGACATAGCCACTAGCAGGATGGCGGATGGCCCATTGATACAGTATACGTTCTAGGCACTACAAAAACAGGAGTTTATAAAAAACAGTTGCCAATGACACACGCATGACAAACCTTTTGTACAGCTTCACACTGATAAAGTGGGATGGTTGGATTTGTCCTCAATATATCAATATGGATTTGTCTCCATAACCCTCTATCCATCGTCTGTGTCGCCTTGACACTGTCCATATACTCTTTCCGCTTTTGTGCAAGTGCCACCTCGCGACGTGCAGAATGGCACGGCAGGTAGCCAAAGAGCATCTGCCACGCCATCATGCGTAACTGGAAGGGAATGCCGTTCCAGCAGAGTTGGGAAAGCAGGGTGAGATCAACAGTGGGGTGTGAAAGAAGATGAATAAATTTTTTGGAGCGATCGTCTGTTTTGGTGAAATGGATCAATGCACAGGTGGGATCTAAATAAATAGAGACAAAGCTCAGCAAAAGAGATGGTACTGTAAGTTGCTCCATTACCTGATATAATGTCCTTTACATTTGGCTTGACACGCTTATATTTAGGCTTTCTTTTTACAGGTTCTTGCTGCTGCTGTTGTACTTTTATTGGCTGAGGTTGCTTTGGCTGTTGCTGCTGGAATATGTCGTTACTCCATTCGTCGTTTGTTTCGTCCATAAAGGCATCAAAGGACTTTACATGACGTGCTGAATGTATATGCTGGTGTTCTTGCTGTTGCTGTTGTTTGTATTTCTTTTTGCTATTCTTATTATTCTTGTTGCTGTTATTAGGGTATTGAGACGGTAGCATAAAATCAGATATGATGCTGTTGTCTTTGGTTGTTGTTGTTAGGTAGGTATAGCTTGCACCAATAACAACAGGTGCTGCTGTTGTTGTAGTTGTATTGTCATGTGTATTTGAACTAGTGTTATTTGTATGTGTTAATAATAGTAATAAGTGATATTTGTAGTGTATATATTCACCTTTTAGAGCCTGTTAATCCATGTCTTTTCCAAAAGGATCTATATTATATAAGCATAAGCATAATAAGCATAATGGAGGTATATTTATTTACTTTTTGGCTTCTATACATTGTTATGATGATAAATTAGTTTTGATATTATTATTATTAAAATGAAATCTATTGTTTTTTAGTGTGTAAGAAAACGGGTGGTGGATTTCAAAATCGACTTACGTTTTTTATCCATTTTGCAAAGAAGAAAAAAGAGGGAGAAAAACAAAAGAAGCTTATAAACCCCGCATTCTAAATCACTTTAATCGAACTTTCCTGATGACGTTTGTTTCTATAATCATTTCATGTGTCAAATATAGCAAATCCGCTGCTTGATCTGTTGTTAATGTAGGTTTCAAATGGTGAATTGTCATCTATTTCGTATGCAAAGTACACATTTTAGAGCAACGAGATATTTGCTTATATAATTATAGACAATTCATGTGCAAGCACTTTAAATTACAAAAAAGCGCTGACTAAAAAGTATTGTGCATCCAAACCTTATATGTTTTTTTTTACTTAATATTTTTCCCCACACTTTTTTCTTGTTTCTTTCTTTACTTTATTTTATTATTACATTCCACTATCAAGTAATGAGTCAACCTCAAAAACAGGCAAAGAGACGTCTAAAGCAGCTCGGAAAAACCTTATCTCCTTCTCAGGCTGGCTGGTCTGACTCTGAAGAAGAGGATATTCACCAACAAGGTTTGTCTATTTTTATATACTTGTTGACATGTGAGAATGTGACTCCATTTGTATTAACTGCTTTTTCATGACTAGTTGACGTTACTTCTGTGCGCATTGGCGATGTTGTCATGACAGTTATTCCTTCTGAAAACCCCGAGTTGGTACCTGAAGTTACAGGTCCTTTTTATGACGAAGCTCAGGTACGCTATAGAACAGGGTTAACTTTATATCTTTACTGAGTTCTTTCTCAATTCTTTAGGATATTTTAAGACATTTAAGATGGTAAAGTATAGATGATATCAATTAAAAAATGACAAGTATACTAATTGTGTGTGTTTTTTTAAACATATAGGATTATGCAAAAAGATAAGGTGAACTTTTATTTTACATTATTAATTGGAGTAAATCATTAACCGTTTTACTAAAATAGCTTGGTCAAGATATTTTCTTATTGGGTCCTCCCGGTCCTTTACGTCGTAATCTCATTATGAAATATGCCGAAATGACCCAGAGAGAGTAAGTATTCATTGGACAGGAGAAAAAAAAGAGAGAGAGAGGTTTTCCATTGTGGACATCTACATGTATAAGAGTGACAGGATATTAAATATACAATACATCCGCAATTAGAATTGAATACGTTGCGCTTTCAAAGGATGTTACAGACAACGACTTGAAGCAACGTAGAGAGCTTCAAGGCAGCACATCATTCTATGTCGATCAGGCAGCCGTCCGTGCCGCCATTCACGGTCGCATTCTTGTATTGGATGGTATTGAAAAGGCAGAACGCAACGTATTACCCATTTTAAACAACTTGTTGGAAAATCGTGAAATGTCATTGGAGGATGGTCGTTTCTTGACAACCAAGGATACGTCCAATTTGGGCGATAAAAAGACTAGATTTGAAAAAGTGAGCCCTCGATTCCTTGTTTTTGCTCTTGGTATGTCTTTTTTTTATAATGGGAAATTTTATGATTTAGCATTATTAATGGGCATGTTTTAGGTTTGCCTGTACCACCCTATGTCGGTTACCCACTCGATCCTCCATTGAGATCCCGCTTTCAAAGTAGAGACATCAAGGCACCCGAATACAAGACACAGGTCGACCAAATGATCAAGTTGACCGATAATCGTGTCCCTCGCGATGTCATTGAACGTCTGATTTCTATTAGTTTGGTGTTGGGCGTCCAGACCGATCAGAACAACCGTGAGATTGAAATACCAGAGTTTCCAATGACCATTGAAAATGTCGCTTCTCTCTTGACATTGGTGCCCAATGTTCATCCTCGTTTCATTGTGGATACACTCTATCCTTATCCTCTTTTGCCCACATGCGATCTTGAACAGTTGAGTGTCATTGAATCCGCTTACAGAAGATTCGGTGTCAAATCGGCCATTGTCGAGGCACACATGGAGGCACGTCAGACTCCCTCGGGTTATGCTATTGCCAATATCGATCCCATCCAGAACCGTGAGGTTTCCGTCGATGGCTATCATCATATCAATAAGGCCGTTGCCTCCTTCGTCTCCGAGCATGTCAAGACAGGTGCCATTGGTTTCCCCGTTTATTGTGGTCCTTCCCCTTTTAGTCCCGCTGAATATTTCATCGAGACACCCTATCATCGTGAGATCTTCTCCTCCATGGTGCTCTTGCACGCCGGTGGAAAAGATATTTGTTTGGTAGGCACACACAAGGGTGTAGGCAAGTCTGCACTTGTGCGTCACTTTGCTCGCAACTTGGGCTATACCATTGATTATATCCCTCTCTACCGTGATATGTCCTCTCGTGATCTTTTGCAGCGTCGTTCAACCACCGCTACCGGTGACACTGTTTGGGATAGTTCACTTTTGGTGGAAGCCGCCATCCATGGTCACTTGGCCGTCTTGGACGGTATTGAAGCCCTCTCCTATGGTACTTTAAATACCTTGCAGCGTCTCTCTAACGACCGCGAGACCCAATTACCCGACGGTACTCGTTTGATCAATAGTCATCGTTACGAGAAATTGATGAAGAAGCACAAGTATACCCCTGAACAGTTGGAGGAGAAGCGTCTTGTCCCTATCCATCCTGCTTTCCGTATCATTGCCTTGGCAAGATCAGGTACCAGTGGCCAGACCGATACCAAGGCAGGTTCTTGGTTGACTGCCGAAATCTTGTCCATGTTTAACTTTATTGTGGTCGATTCTCTTCCTTCTAATGAAGAACAAGAGGTGCTCACCGCTCTCTCTCCTGGTGTGGATGAGGATAAACTCAAGCAATTGCTTACCTTCTCTCGTCGTCTTCGTCGTGATAAGGATGAGACGATTCGTATGCTTTCTAGCTCTTTGTCTACACGTCAATTGATCCGTATCTGTCGTCGTTTGGCCTATTTCGAAAATGAGAGTCTCTATGTAGCTGTTCACAAGGCTGCCCTTTCCCGTTTCATGCCTTCCACTGCCCGTGATGCTCTTCATGCTCTTTTGTTGGCCAACGGTATTTACCCACCCAAGGAGGACCTTGAGGCCCATGCCAACCTCAAAATTGAGGTCTTGCCTTCAAGAGAACAACCCGAACAAATCCGTATCGGCAACGTGGTAGAGCCCGTCTTCAAGGGTGGTGATCCCATGCTCATTCCCAACGTCGTCTTCCATGAAAATCCTGCCCATACCGAGATCCTTCGTGAGATGCTCAAGGATTTCCAACTTGGTGATCACCTCCTTTTGATTGGTAACCAGGGTGTTGGTAAGAACAAGCTTGCCGATTACTTTTTGCAGTTGCTCCAATTACCTCGTGAGTACATCCAGCTCCATCGTGACAGTACCGTCCAGAGCTTGACCACCACACCTGCTATTCAGGATGGTGTGCTCACCTATGAAGACTCTGCACTTGTCAAGGCTGTTCGTGAGGGTACTATTCTTGTTGTCGATGAGGCCGATAAGGCACCTACCTATGTCACTGCCGTCCTCAAGAGTTTGGTAGAAGATGGTCAAATGGTCTTGGGTGACGGTCGTCGCATCATCTCCAAGGAATCCGATATCCAGGACAGCACCAACTACATCATGGTTCATCCCAATTTCCGTATGCTTGTTTTGGCAAATCGTCCTGGTTACCCCTTCTTGGGTAATGATTTCTATCGCGAGATTGGTGATGTCTTTAGTTGTCATGCTGTCGATAACCCTGATATGCTTTCAGAGATGTTCCTCTTGCGTAAATATGGTCCTGATGTCTCTGAGGATCTTCTTGGTAAACTCTCCAGTGCCTTCACCGACTTGCGTAAATTGACCGATGAGGGTCTTATTTCTTACCCTTACTCTACCCGTGAATTGGTCAATATTGTCCTTCATTTACAAAACTATCCTGGTGAGGGTATTTCCAAGATTCTCCAAAACGTCTTTGATTTCGATCAGTATGATCAGGCATCCAAGGAACTTGTTATTGAGATCTTTGAAAAGCATGGTATTCCTATTGGTTTGGAATCCGACTTCTCCATGGCATTGGGTGATGTTATTCCCCTTGGTAAGCCTGTCTTGACCGAGCAATGGACCCGTGTCCCCTCCGGCACCAAGCTCAATATTGCTCAACCCCTTACTGAATCCATTGCCGTACGTGGTGGCTGGGATTTGGAAGTGGGTAAGAAATGGAAGGATCTCGAGCGTAAAGAAGGTCGCTCCACCATCTTCTCTGAACAGCTTTATTGCTTTGATGTACCTACCCGTGGTGAGGCATTGGATGTAGCTGCCCTTGATGACGGTACCTTGTTTGTTGTTACTACCAACCCCGTCACTCTCCATCGTATTGAGCCCAACCATAAGCGTTTGGATAGCTTGGATCTCTACGAGTACTTCCCATTGCAGCGTGCACCTCCACGTCTCCGCATCGCCGTCATTCACGAAAAGAATGGCCAGGTCAAGTACCTTGCTCTTCATAACCCTTCCAACAATGAATTGCTCTGCTGCGATTTCAACAAGAACAAGGTTGTTTCCGTCGTCATTCGTGGTCTTGAACCCGTCAAATCCATCATGTGCAGCAACTTGGCCCATATGGGTATCTTGATTTTCTACCAGGAAGATAGATCCAATGTTGCCATTCTTGACTTCAACACCTCTGAGCAGCACACCATCAATTTGCCTGCCCGTATCCAAAAACTCCATGTTGTGGAACAGGGACTTTGGGTTGCCAAGGGTAGCCGTGATGCCAGCCATTACCTCATCACACCAGGAAGCCCAGATGGTTTGCTTCCCACCACCATGGAGTCTGTCCAGGCCCTTGGTCAAAATGGACTCCCCTTGGATAATGCTTTGGAACAGGTTTATTCCCGCGAATTCGCACCCAACACCCGCTATGGACATACCGATTCCCCCGACAAGTATGCCACTGTTCTTGAAAACTGCTCTCTTGCAGGTATCCAGAAGAACCCCGTCAGGGTTTACTCTTACATGAAACCCGAGGGTGTTGGAAAGAAAGAGGAGAGCAATAAGCGTGTCAAGCCAAACACACTCTTTTTGGAACGTACTGGTCAGTTGGCCATCATCCGTCCTCCTACTGATGGACGTGCTGAAAGCCATCTTGATCTTTTGAATGGAACTACAAATCAGATTTGGCGTATTAAGATGCCTTTGGCTATTCTTGGTGGTGCCATGTAAGTTTTTTTTAAAGAAAAAGAAAAGTGAGATATTTTCTAAACCAATTAAATATTTAGTGATGCCCCTATTCCTACCTATACCCACTTCCAATTGGAGCGTTATGTTGCCACCATGTGTGAGCTTTCAAACGGTAACTTGGTTACCTTGGATAATGCTGGTACCATCCGTGTATGGCAGGTCAACCCTAATGCCATCTACCAGGCCGCTCAAACCTGGAAACAGATGGTGGGTGTAGATCAAAAGGTCTTGTCTGTTATTTATGAAACTGAAGATGATGTAAGTTTGTGT
>VCJK01000611.1:9209-32704 GCA_024139485.1 Backusella psychrophila | reverse complement strand
TTTTTTTATTTTTTTTTTTTTTTTTTTTTTTTTTTTTAGAAAAAGAGACTTGATGCCATGTATGATGAAGCCGAAAAGGGCGGTAGAGACGGTTCTGGTGGTAACAGTGATGCCAAATGTGAGACCGACGGTAAAGGTCAAGGCAGTGGTGGCACCAGTGGTGTCGGTGAGGGCGATGGTGGATCTGGTAGTGGTGGATCCGGTGGTGGAGGTGTCAATGGTTCTGGAAATAACATGAATGAGGATGGCCGTCAGGAGGCTAGCTTTGAAGACATTGATAACCTCAAATTGGTATTGCAATCTGATCTATTTTCTAGTAAAAAGAAATAGTCGCTAATCCAACTTTTTATTATATAGAAATCTGCCGGTGAAGAGCCTCAAGATATTAGTAAAGCACAAAAGTAAGAAACTCATTGTATTTTTAATGATAAAAACAGTGTATTTACTTTATTAATAGGGAGATGCATGAGCAATCCATGGAAAAGAAATTGGTCAAGCTCCAAATGACTCAGGCTGATTTCAACCAATTCAATCAGTTTATGGAAAACGTTCGTCGTGAAGTTCGTGAGCTTCGTGTCATTTTGGAGAGTGCTGAAGCCAAGAAGCATGAAAGAGTCTGGCTCAAGAACCAATCATCTGGTGATTTAGATGACACCAAAATGTAAGTTTATATATAATTCGCTTGTTTTTCTAATGCTAAAAATCAAAAACAAAATATAGTATTGAAGGTCTTACTGGTGAGCGCGCCATTTATAAGAAGCGTGGTGATGACGATCCTGAGCTCGGTCTCTTCCAAGATAAGCCCAAGAGAATGACCTTTGTGTTTGATCTTTCCGCAAGTATGTTCCGTTTCAACACCCATGATAGACGTTTGGAACGCTCCATGGAAGTCGCCCTTATGTTGATGGAGTCTTTCCGTGGTTTTGAAAACAAGTTTGCCTACAAGATTGTGGGTCACAGTGGTGATGGTGCCAACATTGAATTTGTTGTTCCTGGAAAATACCCAAAGACCGAAAAGGAAGAGTTTGAAGTTATCAATAAGATGAAGGCTCACTCCCAGTATTGTTTAAGTGGAGGTAATTATTTTTGCTTTTAATTTTTTCTTTAATCTTTCTTATGCTAAAACATATTTTGTTGTAGATAACACTCTTGGTGCTGCTTCTCATTCTATGAAGGAAATCGTTAAGGAAGAAGCTGATGATTATTTTGTTGTTATCATGTCAGATGCTAATATTGCCCAATATAATATCCATCCAAATGATATTGCTAGAAGTAAGTCTTTGTTTATATCTTGTAAAAACACTAGTCTAATTCTCTTTCAATGCTAGTTTTGAAATCTGATGATCGCGTTACTGCACAAATGATCTTCATTGGTTCTATTCAAGATCAAGCTGAACAGTAAGTTTGATACAAGAAAAATAACTAATTCATATACTGATTATTACGATTTTAGATTAAAGAAGGCTCTTGGCACTCAAGCCAACATTTGTATAGAAAATAAGGAATTACCCAAGATTATCAAGGGTCTTTTCTTATCTTCAATGATTAAGGGTTAAATTATAAACTAATATTTTGTTATTTTGTAAAATAGAGACATTTTTACTGGAATTTTTTTAAATAAATATATATTATTAAGTTATTGCGCAAGACGTTGTATCCCACATTGTAATTTAGTTCCTCTTTTTTACTTTTTGGTAAAGGAGTTTTGCTTAATGATTAGCCTTTGGTATACTATTGCTATTTTAAATTCAAATGACTTTATTTTAAATATGATATTTACAAGTATATTCTGGTTAAAAAGCTCACGGATGAATACCTGTTCTTTTTTCTTTGCTATGATTAGTTGAGACTATTAGTACATTAGCTCACAATAGATTAAAACAAGTGCAATTATGAAGCCATATTGGCTAACTTGGATGATATTTCTCAGGGAAAAAGTACTCGTCTATGTGCTAATAATCAATGGTTTGTTGTATTATATTTTATCATAATAAACCATCGATATAAAGTATTTTAAACCAAATAGTGGTATATACATTAATATTTTTTTGATCAAGAATTTTTCGTGTCTGTGAAGATGCATTTATTACTTTATTTATTGATTGAATGGATATAATGAATAGTATAATTATTGAGTATTTACAATAGATGGAAAGCAAGGTTGGACCAGCCGTGATATTTAAGTAATTCTATGTCGCTTTGATTATTTCCCTTGTGAGTTTTGATTGTTGTTTTTTATAATGCAATGGTAGACAAAGGTATGCTTAATTCAGTGATCTGAAGGGTATATGTGATTGGTACAGGTGCAATAGGCATTGACTTTTGTAGTTTTCCGCCGTGGTTTAAAGCTTTTGTTGATGCAAAGCGAACAGGTGGTGGCGAAGATGGTGCTCTTGTGAGGGCCGCATTGACCTCGCATCTCTGACTTTTAATGCTTTGTTCGACCGTTAAACCTTCAGCCATTCCTTTTTGGACAGTGATGACAAAGCTATCTTGACTGCAATAAGGCTGGATTTTTCTTGGATTCAATGCGTCGGTTGTTTTGGCTGGTAAATTAGCTTTTCTTAATAATGAGACGTGGATAGGTCGTGCATGTTCGAACATGGTGTTTATCTTTACAGGATCCATTGAAATAGAGTAATAGGCTTTTTTCGTTAAGCGGTCGAAGTATGAAAGCTTAGCATTGGCTTGAGCAAGATGAACCTAGATAAAAAAATGACTTGTCAGCACCCCGCATTAAATTCAAACTCAATCAGGTCACCCATTTTGTTGACCTTCCTAACTGTCAACTTACCAAAACTCCCCATTCTTCTTGTGAGGTGTGGTTAAAGATTCTTCGCTCGATCTCATGTAAACTGTATGCTTGTAATAATTTGCATGTACGCTCCAATCGAACAAGATCTGGAATAGAGACGAATTCTAAGATGGTGGAAAGAATTTCAGCTGGAAGTAAAGAGGACAAATCCATTTTTTTAATTGTGTATGAATGTAATTGAAAGAAGAAATAGAAGCAGTTGTATGTAATAGATAAAATTGATAGTTGAAAGGAATATGTTTCTAAAACAATACGGTATATATATACTTTTTTTTCGAACTAATTTAAGAGGTTTTGCAGAGGCCAAAGATTGACCTAGAAAGGAAACCCAAAATTATTAACCCCGTCAAATAAGTGAATTTATACGCTTTACTTGATAAAGAAGTGGATTGTGGGTCATGGCCGTAGATAACATATCCTTGATTGGAAATACCGTTGGAGGTAAGAAAAATCTACGGATGAAATTAAATAATTTGATCACACCATTAAATCACACACTTAACTTAATATCATTTGTTTCTGTAATGACTAATTTAAAAACAACAGATTTTTTTTGTTGAATTTTTAACGATAATAAAAACATGTTTATTTATTTCGTTGTTCCCCGATCCGTTTAATAGTGATCGGGGTTACAGCTATCATAAAAATCAAGATAATATAGTTGAAGCTATTGAGTTAAAGGCCGATGATTACGAAAGAAGATTGGATAAGACTTACAGATTTTAAAGGCTTGTGTTACGATGAAATACGTCAGGGTCGAGTTTAATGTGAGCTATTGATAAAGATCGGTTTGTAGCAATTTTAAACAGCGTTACCCGGGAGTGCACGCCCACTACTACTTTAAACCCTCTTGCACACACATACACACACGTATGCATTCTAAAAACCATAGATATCAAATCACTTTAATTATATGGCTGCTTCTGAAAAAAACTTGAGTTTATTTTTTCTTGAGACAAATTCGTGAGTCGCTGATTTAAAAGATCACACCATAAAGCTACAAACCAAACAATCCCTTTGGTCTATTCTTTCCGTTGTTTACACAAACTTATTCTCCATTCTATTCTATATTTTTTCTTCTTTAATAAAATAAAAACACTTCTGATACAGCAAAAAAAAAGGTGTTCAGCAAATTACTTAAGGAGATTTTTTTTTTTTTGCTTATCGGCGCACAAATTCTCAAATTTGGAAATAAGAATAGATATATATCAAATCGATAATGTAATGTAAGGTCACTCCTTTCTTGATAAGAAATGTTTATCCAAATTGTAATAGGAATTAAGTCTAAAAGCAATTCTACGTCGCTTTATTGTAACAAGACTTTTGATGAATTCAAACCATCAAGGTATTTACGGCTAGTTTTTGTAGTTAATGCATATACTTTGTTTAGGGCCGTCGCAGCTTGTTTAAAGTTGTCAATCATCATTATTTCCTCTTTTTTCACCTAAGAAATTTCTTTTTTATTATTATTATGCTATCGTAATTAAAGTTTATAGGGTGGTCCTAATCGTAAACGGAGGTAATCCCTTAATATAAAAAAAAAAATAGAAGGTGAAAATGGATATTTTCTTTGAACCTTCACTTTGAAATTATTTATATTGGATATCCATAATACCTTCATTATGATGTGTTTATTTTTAAAAGTTCCAAGTTTCTATTAGATTTAATTAAAACAAAGAATACATTTGAACATGCACTGTTACATACTTCTAGAATAAACGTTTTTTTTCTACATATTACGTCAGTTGTTATATTACCCTATCTGATAAATCAACGTTGGTTTATATAAATGAGCACACGTATCTATTTTAATAATACTTTGGAATTACAACCACTTGGTAATCAATTAAGAATAAGGCGAGCAAGTAGTATATCAATAGAGTCTATTCGCAACTGCTTTACTAAAAACGAAATTCAAATGTTATTTTTCCTTTATTAAGAAATAATAATACCACTTTCAGTAAATTTTTATTGCATTTGAGGCACATCTATAGCATTAGAAGGTGAACCAAGTTTCCCATCACTACAGCTGCTAATCCCAGATTTTTTTCATGTGAATTAATCTTAAAAAATACTTTAGATCTCCTACTCATCTATGCTTTAGCAAGTCATTGGGTTCGTCAGCAATGAACTACACGTAGAATATCTCCTGTACATTTTCGTATCCCGCTTTTTTAGTCATTGATAATTGACCTGACTGCATCAGTCTAAGACTATTTCATTAATAATTCGTGAAACGTCATAAAGTGGGATACGTCGACACAAACCAATGCTGTCATATTATTTATTTGTTGATTATGGTAAAATTAATCAAATCGATCAAAGATCTATTTCACATATCTCTCCAAACCCCCCCCCCATTGTTTGTTATTGAACTGGATTTCTCCACACGATTTTGTTTTTGATTGGTGAAAAAGAAATATGCCAACGTCTAACACTGGAGTTAGTGGTATAGATATATTTAGATAAAATAGTGCTTTGGACTTAGAGCAAGATCTTATTATGTATCACATATATATTACGATTGAATCATATGACATAATGGCGTATTGGAATCAATTAAAACAAATAGTTTTCTATACACTCTACTTCTTACCCACTCAAGGAGACACAAAAGCAATTCCTGGACATCCATAATAGCATATAAAAAAAGATAAAGTGGAGCTCTACACATTTAAGTGGATAAAATAAGTGATTAGTCTAGGTTTAACCCCACATTTATTTAAATTTATAGTGATTTGTAGCTCAGAAGCGAAATCTTTTTTAACCCACAGCTGTCGTACTGATTAGAGACATACATATAAGGTAGATCTGAGTGTTTTTTATAAAATTTTCTTTAGAGTGGTGTAACCGCGCCTTAGATACCCCCTATTGTATTATTTTCTGCAAGACTTTAAGAATAGGCAGATCAACTCTAAAATGTTTCTCGGCAAACTTATTAGTAAAAAAAGCGAAATACAATATACCAACAATGTAAAGGAAAACATGGAGAAAAATACTTGAATCATGTTAGTGATGCTAGATATCGTATCAACGGCAGAAATCACTACGGCTTGTGCCACACTTTTAATAATATACTTAAATAGACTATGAATTTAAAACGTGGACAGTTCCTTCCCTCAAAAATGATTCTGTTTCCAAGTATAAAAAATCTCTGATAAACTATTTAGTATAAGCTTTACATGTGAAATATGCCTAAACAAAATAAGAAGAGGTCACTTTACTTCATAGACTTTCTTAGATAGTGATGTATCTTCTAACTTGTCCTTTCTCTAGCAACATAACAGGGGGATGTTGTCATATATCAAATCTAAAGCATCTAAAGGCTATAATTTGTAAATAAAAGGAAACTGTTTTAGTAAACAGAAAAACAATATAAAAGGTAAAAAATGATATTAAAATATTAGTTTTCATATGTTAAAGTGTTACTAAATAGAAGCATATGAGTTTGTAAATTGAACAATTTAAAAATTATAAAATGAAATCTGATTAAAAAGATTCTACCACTATCAATTATGTAGGGGTAATTCCCTCATATCAAAAAATGTGATAGTGCTGAAATTATGTTGCCAGAAATAAAAGAAATCTGAAAAGTTCTCTAAAAGTCACGAACAAATTCCCTTTGTAAAATTTTACCTAGTGACTCATGATTTTTTTAAGGTAAGTATGTATGTACTATTCACTTAATTAGTTTTGTGAGATATGGCTTATACTATGTATTTGAATTAATAAAAACATTTGACATTCATGCCAAACTGAAAATTTTTAAGCCACAATAAACTATTATTTTCACTTAGTACACTGATGGGTGAACGTATCTTCTGTAAGGGCCAAGTAACTGCAATAAGGTATTTATTTTCTTTTATCAATAAAGAACTGTCTGTTATCAATTGATCGCAGATATTACGCCTTATAAATAGAAACTAAAGCAATCAGTGAATATTCCAATATGTTTTTTTGAACGGTCGTAAAAAAAGAGTGCCCTATTTTCAATTCTCTTTAGTATGTTTTGTGAATCTATTTTCTAGAAATATATACTTTTCAGTATTTAATGTATGGCTTAAGTCATGAATAGTAGTAATAAAACCATTATTTTATTTATAGCGGCTGATTCTCACTACTTTTTGGTGGGAAGAAATGCTCTACCGCACATGCGATTTGCAGGAATCAACTTGATATTTTTTTCATTTTCCGATTCGTTTTTCTTTTCTTTGTGGTTGTGTTCAGCATCCTACCATATATGAAAAGTGACAGGGTCCATTTTCATAGCTGGGTATGACAAACCATGGATGCATGAAAATTCCAACTTGTAGGAATAATCATTCGTATGAAATAACACAGATTTGTCAGACTTTGTAATAAACAAAGTCGTATTTTACTGTAATAAAAAGTTACATTAAATAATATAAGTAGGTATTTGTTGTAACAAATTGACGCAGATAATATATTTATGGAATTACGATTACTTAATGGCTATCTCCAAAATAGTCTTTTGCCTGTAGCACAAAAAAGCAGCACCCATGATAGATCCTGTTATAAAAATAATTATTTTGCAAATGATCAGAACTCATTATTGACATAAAGTATCTTTCGAAGAAAATGGATTTAACTTTACCAAACCAATGTAAAAACTATAAAAAAAATCCAAAGACTCAAATATTAACTTGACCTAATAAAACTGCATTGTGTTTAATGAAATGTGGAATTGGTGGTAGGAACATATGAAAAGAAAAAGTTGTAAAAAATAAATAATTATAAACGGAGTATACTTTAACATACAGATATAAATAAATTTATATGTTCTTCCGATGTCAAGATAACTTGATAAGTATTTCCCAATTGCAACTGGGGAACAGAGGACCCGAATCTATAAACAAAAAATAGGTTTCATTTTTTATTTGTTATTGTCATTATTTTCTTCCTTTTTTGTAGAATACATCGTTAACATCAAAGTATACTTCTTCTTTTATGGGGTTGGAAAACATATCAACGGATCATTACCATCAGGAGCCTGGAATGAACTTGATTGGTAAATAAGAAGTCAGCGTGCTTTTTTGACAGTTGAGTTGATTGACCAATAATATTCTTGTAATCTGCTTTTCATGTGCTGATTTCTACAATCGTACTTCTTTTTTATTATGTTATTTTTCGAATCTATTTGCGCAATTTTTATCTATCAGTTATCAGACCAATGTCACGAGAATATGCTTGACATGTACATATTTATTGTTATCTTGATATGCATTACTTTAGACAGAGATAAAGGTTATTATTAGCATTATTTCACACTTTCATTTTTTGAAATGGACACTCCATCATACGAGTTGACACCATTTTCAATAAATAAATTAAAGTAAATTATATATATTTACACATGCTGAAAAGACTTTTGTCTTTTTTTTTTCTAAAAAAAATTCGCTCCAGATAAACATGAAAATCATGTAAAGCGACGTGGTTAGCACGTGAAAGTTTGAAAGCCTTTTTAAAAAAGCAAAAAAAAAACAGAATTGCATTCTTTTTCTCTATTCTATTTCTTCCTATTTTTCTTTCCAAAACATATACACACAACTTCTACTTCATTCTAATGAGCTATTCGTTAAAACCCGAAAACAAAGCATGGCATCAAATTGTATTTGGCGCGGGATCAGCTGCTGGAACAACTGCAGCAGTAGTCAGTGAAGAGTCAATGAAATGTTTACGGTATTGCGTCAGTTGGGTTCAATACGCACTCAAGTATTTATCTCAACAAATGGGTTTTTTAAGGGACTACCTAGTATCTCTAGCAATAAATAATAAAAACAAGACAATGGTATTTGATTCGCAAAACAAACAAGACCAGCACGTCCTGTTATCAATCAAAAGAAACATGGTCGGAACGATTCGAAAAGTGATCGATATAATCACAGTACATGCAAGCACCGCATTACCTTATCAGGCAAAAGCGGCTGTGCGAAGAACGATACTTAGTCTTCCTAATCGCTGGGTAAATGGAGAGCTTTTTTTTTAATGAACCAAGCTAACCTTTATTAATATTGTTTGTCCAGGCATCATTAAACGATGAAATGATTGGTAGTGACATCCCACATGAACAAAATCCATCCAAGCAAATAGAGCGACAAGAGGTCGTGCTACGTCTACTAGCATTTGGCCAAGAATCAGTCGATATGTTACAATCAATTCATACCGTTTTTGAAGATACGATTCAACGTGCTGAAAATTGGCTTGGAAAATTAAGAATGATCAACCCCATCTCTTCCAATAGTAGCAATAATACACAAAAGTCATCGAACGACGAAGATTTTTGTAGTATTTTATTACCTCCTATTCGAGACCTTCATCTGTCCCCTGCTTCTGTTGTGCCTGAATAGATATCATATCATTTTAATGGTTCCATGTCACTCAAAAAAAAATTTTGTGTTGACAATCAAGTGATAGTTTTTTTTTTTTTAAAAAAAAGCACATGTAAAATTCTCTCTCTCTATTTATTCCCCTTTCATACGCTCTACTTTAATTCATTCTCAAAAATTAGCATATCGTTAACTTAATTGTCCTTCTCCCTTTTCTTCTATTTGTATTTAAAAAACAATTGTAAAGTTCACTCTTTTTTTATCATTACTATGTTGTATCTTTGAACTTGCAAGAAATTATTAAATGTCTATAAAATATTTTGTCTTTTTTGAAAACGTAGTTTTGACTAGTTCATCAAATAATAGCAATGTCTTGTGATCTATCTTGTATTATCATAAAAAAAAAACACGCAAATTTCTTTGTACACAAATTTATTTATATATGAATGTGCAAAAAGTTAGATAACTGCATTATAATAATTTGGTGATGGCCAATAAGATGATTCAGTACATTCAGAAATTGTGTTTTGCGTAGTGCGTAATGTTGAACGTGGTCGCGAAAAGAGCGAGGATTTTGGCGCTTTTTTGAATGAGACTCTAAAGACTTTTAAAATATTCTTTTCCACAAGTTGCTTCAGGATGAATCGTATTTCTTTTTTTGTGAAAAGTTCATTGACATGATGGTGGATGGCGGTTTCAGTGATACCTGGAGATCGCATAATTATACCATAGATTCTTCTCGTACATTCCTCTAGTACTACAGGTGTTATATCGCCTTGTATGTTTGTCCAGATAGTAGGGTTGATGATACAATCACGTTTATCTGTGTTATTCATTGCTCGGTAATTCATATTGAGTGTCCAGGACTCAATGAATTGTGGTACTGATAATACATATCTTTCGGAATCGAGACCAACAGAGATGATTATGGTTGCTTTTTCAAGTCCAGTTAGGCAATCTAAAATATCCTTGTCTGAAGATGCTCCCGATATATGCAATTTTACTTGGTAGACTGAAGCACCCAACTCCTCTCTCTCTTTTAAAAACTTAACAATATCATTAGCAAGGGCATGCTGGTGCTGAGGTAATTGAGTTGAGATCATTTGGGGAAAAACGTTATCAGCATTATCTTTTGAGACGGATACTAAAACATTTTGACCTTTTGGAACAAGCGTAGAAGTAGGGTTGTCCAAAGAGGGGCGGTTGTTGATTTCAAAGTTGATGTCAAAGTAGGCCATGTCAACTTTAATGTTTTTACTACGAGAATTCATGTATTCAAATTTTTGCATTTGCTCTTTACGATTTGGGACCGTAATATCCAGCTAAGAATATAGAGATTTTATTATCAAACCATATAATCATGATACATTTGAAGAAACTTACCCTGCCCTGAGATACAAGACTCAAGAGACATGCCATTGCACCATCAACGACAGCATGAGGATCAAAAAGTACTTTTTTGGAGTGACGAAGATTGGTCTCATAGGTTCGTGCTTCATGATAAAGGGATTTTGGAAATTTATCAACCATAGAATGAATGAACCTAGAAATTCAATACTTGTTAATATATTGATCGATTAAATTTAGATGGTCAACTTACTTTGCTGATAAAGTATACGATGAAGTGGGTATACTACGCTCACATTTGGCACGAATAAGTGCACCTTCTTTTCTCATATTGGCAAACACAGATTCACGTAACGATTGTGGAAATTCTGAGATGAGCATATAGCCATTAATTGGACTATATGTTTCCTCTGATGAATACACGATCATCTTTTAAAGAAAACAAGAAGATTAGAAATAAAGTTATATTTCGTATCACCCTATACTTACAAGATAAAGTAATCTAATCAGCTTTTTTTGTCTTCCTTCAAAAGTACTTTCTGTTTCAAAAGTGTCCAATGGGGAATCCGATTTATATTCAGTGTTTATATGAGAACAGAAAGCACGTTTCAACAAATCTGCTTTTGTTCTCATCTGATTAATCTGACGAGCGTCAATAAGATCATGATTCTTATCGAAGGAAATTCGCATGATCTCAAAGCTATTTTCTAATTCTTTAATAGCACTAGGAAGTTCAATGGTTTTTGAACTAGAAAATAAAAAAAGAGGGGGAGAGGTTAGCTTACTCTTTCATATGTTTAGATGTCATAATACATTTACCCTTGGTCTTCGTTCAAGCGAGTAATAAAATACTCCATAAAAGAAAGGATATCGAAATTCACAGTGTCATCCGGGGTTTCATCCACGATATCACCGTTCTGAACACCTTCCTTATAGAAACGATTCCACAAACGTTGGCATGCAATGATTTTTTCACGAATTCTCGGTCTCAAAATAATTTTATCAAAGTGGGTTCGAACAGAGTTACTTGTTCTATCAGGAAATAGTTTGAGAGTCTGGAACCATCGGAAATCGCTCTTGGTAGTGGCTCTACTTTTTATAAGGGTATAGGAATACACCAAGATCTCATCATCTTGCTCTGTCCAGGTTGTTCTTTTACCGCGAGTCTTTTTGAACACATCAAAATTAATGTCGCCTTCCATTGTTAAGATCTCATTCTCCTTGGCACCTTCCTTTACATAACGAGACGTTTTGATGTTACCCTTTCTAACAATACCCGCTCTGTTGTATATGCCATTAAATCTGCTTTTTTTACTGATCCGTCTACCGCCTGGTTGTGTGAATTCTGCCTTGACTTTTTTCTCGATTCTCTTTTGCACTTTTTCGTAGTATGAATGAACAGCTTCAATATCCAAACCAGTCATTTGGGAAATCTCGGCACAAAGATCAAGATTACTGATGGGTGCTTTGTTATTTGGTTCATCAATATAATAATTAAGTACATCGAGTTGATCCGGAGTGTAATGATATATCATAGTCCAAGAGCGTCCGGAAAAGATGGATGTAAAATATTCTCGATCTCGATCACTCTCGAGACGAGGTTTAAGATGCTCCTTGACATGTGTGGTGCGTAGTGTTGCCAAGTATCTCAGGGCACCCCAGTAGCCGTTAAAAGACTCTTCATCAACGATGGTGTATGTTCTCACATCGGCGAATTCTTTTTTGTATCGAATATCATAGAGATCTATCTTCTTTTTCACCATGTAGGCCCTTTGAACGATATTTGGTCCATTCGTTTCGGGTTCCATGATGCCCAAGGATTCCAAAATATTAAGCAGCATTCTTAGAAACCGGCGTATTTTACTGACAACAGGACCTGCAATGTCTTGAGGGAAATCTTCAATCATCGTATCTTTATTATCGGGATTCGAAAGGAACTTTGTCACATTGGTTGGCAATTGACGATTACCGATGACCTGAAGATATAAAACCGCAGTCATTTTACCCACAATAGTTGTTGATGGAATGATAATAGTATCCTCGTGCAAAATATCCCCTTGTTCGATCCAGATACTCAAAATATATTTATGTAATGCTCTAACACGAATCATCTTGGGTGTAATAAAACCAGTCCTTTCCAGCAGAGCACGCCATTCTGTTCCAGTAGCTCCGGTATGTGTTAGCTCCGCCTTTGAAATACTTTTTGCGTTTGAAGCATATCGATCCAACTTTGATTCAATCGATGTTATCTGTCTTGCCGAGCTGGTCATTCTCTTTGCTTCCAAATCCTTCTTCATTTTTTCAAGTCGATCATCTAATCTTTCGACTGGAGCATCAAAGCGCTGGATCTTTACAAATTGTGGCAGGACACCGTGTACACCTGGATCAAATTCAATCTCATCGTAGATCTTTTTAAACTCTTCTCCTTCCAAGTCCATGGAGCTTGGGACAATAACAAAAAATTCCACCGCATTCTTGCCTTTGCCGCGGACGATCTTGGTTCTTAAATGGACCAATCCATCCTCTACCAGTTTTTTTGCGGTAGTGAGAAGTGTTTTTTTCTGAGGAATATGCGCGGTTTTTGTACTGTTGATTTGATTGTACACTTCCAAGAATTCTGTCAGAGAAGCTTTATTGCTGACAAAAGCCGAGTTCTTTTCAACTAGGGTCATGAGTGCCTTTTTACGGAGTTCCATATAACGATTAACAGTCTTGGTTGGTCGGTAACGTTCTACATCTGTAAATACCGATGCTGTGAAAGGTCGTTCTTCAGTAGGAGTTTGTTGGGGAGAACTGGTTTGTTCTTCTTCTTCTTCCTCTTCCTCTTCATCCCGACTCTCTTGTCCTTGTTTATCGCCATTCTCTTCCTGTCTTTCTTGCTCTTGTTCACCAGCGGCCTCTTCTGGTACTTCAGGCACTGTACTCTCCGTCTCCATTTGCTCTGCCTCGTTGACAACAGGTGGGGTTGTTTCTTTACTTACAGTTGATTTTGCTTTTGATTTACCAAAGTAGTCAAAGAGTGATTTCTTTTTAGGCTGACTAGTGGATGGTTGCGAACTGGTAGCTTCAGCTGATTCGTTTCCCTTTTTACTTCTTTTTTGGCTTTTTTCAGATTGTCTCGTTTGTTTACGCTTAGCTGGGGCATGGGTCTCTTGTTCCAATTCATCTGTAGCGATAGTGCTATCTGTCTCTTTGGCTGCTGCAGCTGCTGCTGCAGCAGCAGCAACCTTTTCACATGCAATTTTCTCGGGCTTCACAAGAAAAGTAGGAGTTATCCTTATCATTGAAACCGTCTCTGTTTCCTCGTCTTGTGATGTTGGTGGTGGGGATGGTACCTTCTTTTCAGGATCACTACGTGTACGGTTTGAGGACATCAATATACCAAAAGCGGATCTTTTCGATGAGCTCGACTCACCGCTAGCCGTGGGATGTTGGGATCGAGTTTGCCTTGCGTTACAGGCTACTACTCTTTTAGAGTGTATTTCGGGTTCTTCAAGTGAATCAACTTGCGGTTCGTTGGATGGTCCTGGTGCACTTGACTCAGCCTCATCCATAGTTACGTCTTCAGTTGGAGTAGCAGCAGAAGGAGCTACATTTGGTTGCGTTTCATTTGGTTGCGTTTCATCCACAGTCTCTTCTGGTTGAGCAGCACTGCTTTGTGGGGTAGCTGTTGCTTTTCCTTTTCCCTTGGCATTTTTTCGAGTCGTTCTTTTCGTAACAGTTGGTGTTTCTCCTTCTTTATTTTGTTTACTCTTTTTCGGAGGTCTGCCAGTTCGTTTTCCAGTAGCTTGATTTCTGAGTCCAGTACCAGAAGGTTCTCGGAAGCTATTTTTCAAGACAGCCGTATATGCCTTTCTTTTGTGTTCAAAATTAAAATTCCAGTCCAATTCAAATAGCTTTGTTTCGTCGAATTCACTTTCAGGTAAAGGGGGATCCATGTAAGTTTCATCTTTCTCGGTAAGTCTCTTGTAGTTTTTGAGTGAAAAGTAGCGATAACGACGTACACGCTTCTCAAATTCGATGTGGCGACAGATATAAAATCGATCATAATTCGTGACAATTTTTGCGGATAGAAGCTCTAAATATCTATAAAGGAGTCGATTGTTGTCTGAATTAAGTGCTACTGCCATTTCCTATTTAACAGAATAGATGTTGGATTTTCTTGCATCACTTTTATTAAAAGAGAAAAAGAAAAAAACTTACCTTTTGAGTTATACCATTTTGTTCTGAATTCTCAATATTAATAAATACTTGACGACTCAAAGCAAGATCGATAAAAACACCTTTTGATGGCATTCGTTTACTGTTTATAGGTTCCACATTGATTGGAAATTCAATTTTCTCACCAAGATTAATGTCCTTGGGAGCATCTAGTGTATGAATATTTTGATTAGTAATTGAATGCTTATCTTCTTTTTCATGCTATCAATATTTACCATCCATTGTATCTTTCAGGAGCTGGATACATCTTAACATTGGACCTTGGCCGTTGACTTGTGTTTTGAGTTTCTTGATATAACCGGATTCATACAAATCGTGAATACACCGATTAAACCACTTTTTGATGGCATGTTTGTTACTTTCAAAGCCCTTTTAGATATAAAACTATGAATTAGTAACCAAGATACAGCATAGTAGACCTTTTTTTTTCTTTACCAATGCATAAAGCACGTCTCTAGCCATGATGGTCTTTTCATTCGCATCCTTTGCCAGTTCAATGATAGTGACACAAATATCCTTACAACTAATGTATTCACCTCTGGAATTCATGTTGTAAGGGGCTGAATCGCTTGCATGAGCCAAAGTTCCATTATCTGCAGCATGTTTATATCGGACGTGAGTACATATATTTGTATAGAATCCTTTTACGGTGACTCGTTGACGTGTGATTGCACCTTTGTCTTCTAGCACTTTACAATAATGGCCGGTGGATCTAGCATCAAGATTAAAGTGTTTGGTGAGATAGGCTTGATAGAAACCGGCAGCACGGCGTTTTAAAATCTCACGTAAAAAGATAGTGACATTTGGAGAGAGACTACAGTCAGGCTATCATATTAATAATATTAGGTTATGCTTGTCTTTTTCGTTTAGTGTATATTATACGTTACAGGAAGACCATAATGTAATTGCTCGTCTTGTACTTTTTGACTGGCTACAACATGTAGCTTGTCTCCGAGCTCCTTTATATCTGCATAACTCAGGTCTGTGATATCCATTTCTTCAAAGTTATCCAGATTCTATTCAAAAAATATGCCATGTAAGTATTTTATCTTGCTCTTCTTTTAATGCATTTACTTGATCCGGAAAATCGATAATCTCGTTCGATTTCTTTGGTTCTCTCTCGATATTCTCGTCCTTCTTTCTTCCATTAGTCTTCTTTTTTACTACTTTCTCTTCTTCTTCTTCTTCTTCGCTTTCCAATTCATCCTCCTCTTCCTCCTCCTCCTCTTCTTCTTCAGAAGAGCCACCACCGTCATAATCGTCGTCTGAATCGTCAGCTGCTTTTCTTTTTTTGGCGGTGCTCGCTGTCTTTTTGCCGCCACTCGTTGTTTTTTTCTCTTTCTTCTTGATCTTTTTCACAGGAACGGGTGCATCGTGCTTTATATAAAACGTTATGTCTTCCATGGTTTTAATATATCCCCAAATGAATCCTTTATAGTTTTCGTCAATGACAGGTGCAATGGAGACATTACTTTCCTGCACGATAGCATTGAGAATGTCTTGTAAGTGCTTCCATACTGTTGTGATATTGGAACCTTGATATCGTTGGTTTAATAAGGATATTAAAGTAAGAATGACTTATTTCATATATTACCTTGGGTTCCATCGATACCTATCTCGTCTTTTAGACGTGATAATATTCTATCAAGCATGTTTTTTAAAAGTAAAGTGGGAAAACAATTTTCTTTGGTTCAATCCTCATAAGCATCAATTTTTTTTAAAATTCATAAGCAGTCACATGTTTTCCGACTCGAATTAGCCCGATCATGCGTCAAATAAATGTCAAGACGACTTTCTGACAAATCTTCTTGAACAGTGTGCCTGTGGTAACTGCTTTCTTGGCCCAGTGATAATGCTCAAAACTGCACAAGAGAGGTATTTAGCCGAATAAATTTATTTTAGACTCTCCTTGACTTTTTGGTATGACTTGGCGAATATGTCAATGTGTCAGATTCGGTTGCACTGTTTAGGACATCCACTATGGAAGTAGCAGAATCATCCAAGAGTTTCTATCATTTTAAAATACATCGGATGGCAAATTTCAGGGACAAGAGTAGTAGATGAGGATCCACGTCTTCCAAAGATATTAACATATTGTACAATTAATTTGTGTTTTTTTTTGTGGCACGTAGTAAGCTAGATGCTCTATCGAAACCTACCAAGTCTTTTACTTACCATTCATAGCCTTGCTATAGTCTCTTGATATATCATTGGCAATATTTTTATATATATAGTAATAGGCCACCAGAATGACCACATAAAGCAAACAATGAATACAATTATCTCCTTGTGACAACTGGTTTATTATTCTCATGAATAGTCTTTTTGAGTAAAGCAATTTATTTAGATATTTACTATGGGGATACTCACCGTGTCTATGTACATTGATGAAATTGAATTTACTTTGTGCTCATCAAAACTAATGAGTTAAATGTATAGGGGAAAGCTTGTGGCGATTTTAAATGAAATATATTATATAAAAGTGGTGAAACGTTTCAGTCAAGTACCTTATTGTTATCCGAATTCGAGTGTTGCATCAGAAGAAAAAACGAATTTAAAGTGCTCCCAGCAAGTAAAAGTACACCACACATCACCCAATGATCAGTGCGATCATTCTGATAGAATATCTCGAATATTTTAACTAGAGTGTTCTTCTTTGATGATAAAATTCAAAAAAAAAAGTTGACGTCAACTCATGATATACGCCAGCCGAGTTCAATAGAAAAGACCATTTTTCTCCTTTTGGATTTGTTAAAGGGCAACTATTTATCCAAGCACCGAATGAAATTCCGGGAAACCTTTTTTTTTTTAAATATAATTGAGGCAATTTTAAAAAAAATAACATTTCTTTCCCTTTTTCTTTTAGAATATAGAAAAAATAACATGTCACCTGACGAGAAAGCCCAGAAAATTAGAGAGTTTAGAGAAGAGCTTGGCGATGTTGAATATGAAATATCCGACGAAGTAAGACCAGCTTTTAGTATAATTAAACTCTGATGATTAACATTCAAAATGTAGTACCTTGAGCAATATCTTATCGCACGTAGTTGGAATATTGTAAGTTACAGAAAAAAAATCAGCCAATAATGATAGCAGTACTAACAATATGTAATAGGCCGGAGCAAAAGACCAGTTATTAAAAACTTTCGAATGGCGTAAAGCTAATGACATTGGACTTCATCCCGTTGCAACTGGTGAAAACAAGTTACCGGTTCTTTATGCTGTGCGAGGTTATGACTCTATTCCCGATAGCAACTTGGAGTCACTTCCCGGTGTTTCCGAGTCTGTATTAAGAATTAACAAATATATGGGAGGTGCCTGTCTTCACAAGGTCGATAGAGAAGGGTGTCCAATATACATTGAAAGATTGGTAATACAATATATATATTAAGTCGACAATTTCTAATTATATATCAATGGCTCTTAAAAAGGGATATCATAAGGCAAAGGAACTTGCAAAGTATTGTAAAGTAGAGGAAGTGCAAGGATATCATATCGGCTGTAACGAGTTTTTACATCGAGTAGTAATGAAAGACTGTTCAAAAGCAGCTGGACGTCATGTTAATAGAGAAACTGTTATTTTTGATTGTACTGGCATGGGATGGTATCGTAAGTATATCTATATTGTGCTTTAATAAATGATTCTGATAATTACGGGTTACTCGTAGAATTACATATGCCTGCACTTTATTTTATCCGTGCCATTGCAGATTGTGACCAGAAATATTATCCCGAAACATTAAACAAATTCTTTTTGGTGAACGCGCCCTCTGCATTTGTCTATGTTTGGAAAATTGTAAAAGCTTGGCTCGACCCTGGCGTCATTGCTAAGATTCAAATCCTCGGCGTAGATTACAAAGAATCCTTGCTTGCTCAAATCGAACCAGAAAATTTACCTTCTTTCTTGGGAGGTGATTGTACTTGTGAGCATATGGATGGTGGTTGTGTGCCTTCACAAGGTAATATATATAGATACGGAACATGCATATAGAAAATTCGTTTATAAACTCGTCCCTCCTTTCTTTCTTTCTTTTTTTTTTAAAAAACAACATAGTCTTGAAGAATGCCAAGCCTTTAGATGCCACTGATAGCAATGATAAAGTAGAGACCGCTTACAATACAAAAATCATGGAAGATGCTAAAACATCCGAGATCACAAGAGGTCCCGCATTTTACACACTTAAAAAACAAGAATAATTCCAAAATAGATTGTATCAGTATTTTAGATGAAATAAAATCCATTCGTGAGATTTATTTGATATATAATGGTGTTTAATCAAAGAGACCTATATCATCATGTTAGTTTAGAAAAAATGCGTCTAGTTTTATAATACTTTACCGAAACCCATATCATCATCAGATTCTTCCTTCTCCTCTTCCTTGGCCTCCTCAGCGGGAGCATCGGCAGCGGCGGCGCCAGCAGCACCACCAGCAGCGACGGCAGGACCAGCACCAGGTGCGCCAACGTTCAACAAGAGAGCCTTGAGGTCTTGACCAGCAAGGGCCTTGGCATAGAGAGAGAACCAGATGGGTTCAACCTCAACACCAGCGGCAGAAACGAGAGCCTGGAGCTTATCAGCCTAAAATGAAAAATGTCGAAACGATTAATTTCTGAAAATGTCGATTCATTCCGCTCATTTTTACCTACAGTGATTTCAACATTGTCATCCTCAAGGATGAGAGCGGCGTAAACGACAGCAAGTTCGGCAGACATGCTATGATATGACAAGGTGGTTAGGTTAAGATGAGATGGAGAGATTTGAATGACATACGCGCAATGGATGGATATATCTATGAAGGGAAGGATGTACTGTATCACCCTCTCATTCCTTGTCAATACCCCTCTCCTCCACTCGCGGATTCCAAACAGTCACGCGGTGCTTTAAAACGGATGCATTAATTTTGAAAAAAAAGTCGTTTATTGCTTTCATTAAGTATGTATAAAGCTATTAGAATTATGATAATTACAATCATTTTATAAACGACTTGTTTATCTTTTTGCTAATTGTCTCATTAAACTCTTCTCTCCTTCACGACTCTCTGCTATTATGTCATTAAATTTCGGATCAGACATAATATAACTGATGTAATTATACAAATAACCCTTTCCTTTCGTCATACATTTACATCTTTCTAAATTTGATTGGTAAGATGGCTTTTCAGTTGTTGTTTTCTTTGGAGGTAGTGGAGTCAGTTGAGCATTTGGAAAATTAAATCCATCAAAACGGAGGTCTGTTACTTTTTGGCGTTTACTGATAACAAATCTCGAGGCATCATTTTTGACATTATCTTTACTGTCGTCAAAACCAAATTCAAGACGGTGAGTTGATGATTCGAAAGAAGGAAGGGTAGATGGAGGAGGAACATAAAGAGTATTTGGCTGGTTTGGTATCTGTAAAGGCAACTGTTGTCGACCAGGAAGGTCATTAAAAGAAGTTCCTTGTTGATGTTGATAAGGTGGCTGCATAAAAACAAATCCCTGTTGTTGCTGTTGATACTGCCATTGTTGTTGCTGTTGTTGTTGCTGCTGTTGCTGCTGTTGCTGCTGTTGCTGTCGTTGGTATTGATGTTGCAAAAACGCTCGACTTACATTTTTAATAGGACGGCCATCTTGTTTACTTGAGGCATCTTGTTTTCAACTTGGTTTTTAGAATTTAAAGAGTACCGTCTTGCTGTTATTTTTAGGTACCTTGGTTCTGGATATCTTTCGCTTGATGTCCAGATGTAGGAGCCCCTTGATGTCCAGGTGTAGGAGCCGGTTGTCTTTGTGTGTAACTACTCAAAGTCTATTCCAAGTTTAATTTTGTTTGCGAGTTTGGCTTTCGTATAAGTTTAACAATACCTCTTTTCTTGATTTTGGTACTAGTGGTCTCTATTAAATAGAATGATCAATATTATTCTTAGTGTTTTCCTATATTAATGTATACTTTTTTCTTGGAGACCGAACTCATTTTGATTTTATTTATGTCGATAAAATTGGAAAAAAAGAAGAAGAAGAAAAAAAAAAAGATTTTTTATCAACATCTACATCCTTATATACCTAGCCACATTTGACAACAGTTTCTTCGATTTATACGTTTTTGATTGATAATATTGGTTTCCATTTTACCTCGAAAGATATTAATTTTTAGATTTATCTTTATTCTACTGTTATCGAGATAACAATCAGATCTGCCCAGAGTTACTAAAGTCAAGAGAAACAAACTAAACAGATACGAAGAGGCAAAGCTTTTTCTTGATGCCAAAAATCCAATGACTACTTCCAGTGTTTGCTATAGATGATGGCTATAACTACGACTTGGTATTTATTATAAGCATGTTATTATACTTATTTATCTTTACCAACGTTGTTCTTATAGATGGATATAGGATTCAGCCTTAGACAACACCCGGACACCATCTACACTATCATAGTCCAAGAAGTGAACCAATCTGTTTATTTTTAGCCCTTTTATAGCATCTCTATGTCAAAGATGAGCCGTGTTCTCTTCTTAAATATCACTTTTCAAGCTTATAAGCACACAATAACAATACACTTGTCTCTATAAAACCCCAACATGTAACTCAAAAAGGAAAATAGATCGCTTTACACTCCGCTTACAGCCAACATTGATTGGATAGGTCACATTCCTCTGTCCTTCGCTTACTCACTCTTATTTTTTCACTTATTTTCGTTGTTATATACAGTCAACAACAACTATGGACGCGTTGCCTAGCCAAAGACAACCAACGTCTTCAAACTCCTTAAAGACCTCATCGTTAGGAGGAGGAAACAATCGTGATCAGCAGGTCGAAAAGCTATTAAAAGAAGTTAAACAGCTTAAACAAAAAGTGGATATACTAGATAAAGAAAACATCGCCTTGAAGAAGAGTATTTATGACTTGTCTGCAAGATACGCAGCCTCCATATCACAGGGTGGACTCTCATATCGACCAGGACCTTTTGTTATTGATAACGACGTTCCAGCAACCACTTCTGGAAAAGCACAAGAGATGATCTCAAAGGCTGTACAGGAAGCCGGTGGTGACATTGAACCTTTTCAGTCTGGTAAAGCAGCCTTTTTTTTTTCTTCTTCTTCTTCTTTTTGACTTATTAACATTGTGTTGTTAGTCTATCCTCATGATGCCCGTGACGGAAAACCCTTCCAAATGCGTTATGAATTAAAAGTAAAAAATAGCGACATGATTACTCAATCAAAACCAAACGCAGCCTTATCCATGACGTACTTATTTTTTTATTTTATGTAGGGACATACAGGTGCAGTTTATACCGTGGAATTTTCACTCAACGGAGCACTTTTAGCGTCTGGCTCGTTTGATAAGACAGTGCGTATTTGGGATACGGCATCCGCACAAAAAGAAACACTTTGCTTGAAAGCACATACACTCAGTATTTCGGATTTATCATGGACGGCTGATTCTAGTATGCTCTTGTCGGGTGCATACGATGAAACATGTAAAACGTGGGATGTCGAAACAGGAAAGCTTTCGGGTAGTTACGATACCGAAGGTCTTGTTCAATGTGTTGGCTGGGACTTTGTAGGTAAAGTGACTCTAAATATTTGGGCATATGAAAAGAAGTGATTCTAAAAAAGAATGGATATAGATCCGAGTATATTCTATTACGGTACATCTCGTAAAGTGCTTGCGATGGTTGATATTAGAACAGACGGCACTGCAAGCGTGATTAGAAATGATAGTATGATCAATACACTTTACTCTTCGAGGGATGGCATTCACGTCATCACTGGTGATGCTCACGGAATGCTTAAAGTATGGGATATTAGATCTAGTAAGTTGATATCATGGGGTGCATTTGTTTTATTTGTATTTACTAAATATATACATTTTATAAAAGAACAATGCATATCATCCAAATCAAACGATCCCGGAAAAATGCCAATCACACACATTTCTATTGGCAGACGAAGTACAGATGCATCCAGAAGAGCGGGTATGGGGAACGAATAGAAAAAAAGAAAAAGGTAGAGTGGTTATTTACCTTTCTTCTTATAAAATAGTGAATGATTACGATGAACCACGATATATGGCAGTGAATGGTTATGATAACTGTAAGTTATACAACAGAGCAGATTTAACTGGATTATGTTTCTTATACTGTACATTTAGTGTTGCGTGTATATGATCGTGGAATGGATCCTCCAAAGTCGGATAATAGATTAGTTCATACATTAAAGGGATTCAAGAATAAGAACTGGCCAATTAGATCTTCTTTCTACTGCGGTAGTGGATGTAAGTATAGAATCAACATTTGTCAAATGTATGTGCGTACTGACACTCTCTTCAAGACAATTCTTCTATTTTAAGTAGACCTTCCGGCACAAACGATGTTTATGGCGATTCTGACATGACAGCAAATCCTGGAGATTATCTTTTCGACTCACAAGAACCAAAGGAGGAAAAGAGTGTATTATTAGCAACAGGTAGTGCAGATCCATATGCCTACCTTTATAATGTGGGAGAAGTAAGTCGAGAAAAATTGACAAATGACGTATTGTATGATTAAATAATGAGTGGAAACTTTATAGGATAGCGCAGAGTTAATGCAACGTTTAGAAGGACACACTGACCGTGTTTATGCTGTTAATTTCCATCCAACAGAGCCAATATTGGCCAGTTGCTCAGCTGACTTTACTGTCAAGGTGTGGGGTCCAAGTCTTAATAGAGGAAAGAAAAAGACAATCAACTAAAAAAAAACAAAAAATTGAACGAAACGTTATTCCTTTTTCTTGTACATACTACAT
>VCJK01000610.1:8057-22033 GCA_024139485.1 Backusella psychrophila | reverse complement strand
ATAATTCTGATATATAACTTCTATTTTCTTTGCATAAAATATAAGGTTGCATAATTCAATTCATTCAACTCCGATTGGTACAATCATTGTGATTGTTATAACACCACTTTTATTTCCCCAAACCCCAGATCATATATTATAGATTAATCTACATTTCATTTTCACCCCAAAAACGTTATTGAATATTGTATATAAATACCCTCCTTTTACACACTCCAATTGTACTTCACTTTGAATTATTATTCTACTCTTAGCAATAAACTGTTCAATCTTCAAAGACTTGGTGATTTTTTTTATATTGTGATCTTACTTTAATATCATATAACACTTACATAAGCGCTATTTATTTTTGTTTATGATTCAAGTTCATTCAGTTTACTAAATCTTCTCTTTTAATAGTGACCTTGTTTAACGAATTTGGAGGTGCCTGTAAGTAAAACCTTTGAAAACTTTTGTGTTTCTACAAATCTCTTGATATTTCAGAGATTGAATTGGGTAACTCAACAAACCTGAATAGTTTTCTACTTGCTTTCAAAACTAAATTAAAAATGAACAACCTTCCTCTTGAAATATGGCAAAGAGTGTTTCTTAATCTTGGTTGTCATGAGCGATTCATTTGTGCCCTCGTTTGCCGTTACTGGTGGAATATACTCGATAGTTTGTGTTTGTTCTACAACATTACCATTCGCAAGAATGAAAGAAAATTCATCAAGTTTATGGACATGCTTAAGCATTTCCCTCATCGCGTCGAACAAGTTCATGAGCTGGACTTGTGCGATAGTATCTGCATGGATTTTGATAAACGAGAGATTTGTGACATCTTTCCTAACGCGTGAATAATAAACGTCGCTTATGAAGTACTTGTTGGATCCATCATGATGTCTGCCAAAGAATTGGAAACGAAGCAATCGAAACCAACCGTGGAAGTTTTAAAAGACAGTGGCCATTGTGAATTAACCTTGCAAATTATCAACTCAAACATGGGCGAGCGACTAAAGAAGCTTGATTTGAATTTCCAAAATAAACATGGCTGGTTCCAGACTATCCTTCCTGCCTTCAACAACATGCCGGTATTGGAAGAGCTTACATTAAAGTCATTTAACGCGACGGTGCTAAACTTGGAAAAGCTACATACAAATCTGCCAACGATTAAAAGCTTGACATTGCATAATGTCCGTCCTTGTGTTAGCGCTATTCCGGAAAATATAACACCGGCTACTCTCACAAAATTAATCTATCGCTCGGATGAATATGAAGATGAGGATGCCCTTCCCATTTGGTACCAATATATGAGCAGGAAGTATACAAATATCACTCAATTCATCCATCTCGATTACAGTTTGGAATCCATTTCAATAGACATGGCGCAGCAAATGTATGAGAATGGATTTCTTCAATTTTTGCAGCTGATTGGCCCATATACAGCCCATCAAGTACTTTATAGAGTGCCAAACGGAATTAATGTATTTGAGGCTTTGGATAATAGAAACTCTAAGACAAAGGCATTCACTTTCTATGGTTGCCAAGGCGGTATACTGTTTGGATTCCTTGCTCAGTCCAACCAAGCGAGATATGTTGAAGAAATCAAGTTGTACAAGACAGAAATTGGCACGCTGGATAGTCTTCAATGCTTGACATCGCTGACTCAAATAGAATTGTACATTGATGATGATTTGGATAAAGCAGAAATTGATTTTACCAATTATTTAAACGCATTTCCTCCGTCATTGGAGCGCTGTGATGTGACATTCTCATGTTTACTTGTCGATCCAGAATCAACACGCTCGAGTGGTATTAAACACTTGGGCATCGAATGTGAAAAACTTACAAAAGAGCTTGGCCATAATATCCAGGCCATTCTGATAATGGTTCAAATTAGTCAGTTAGTTTAGATTGCTTTATGAGTTTACTTTTGACGACACTCTTTTTATGTGTCAATATTGGATGGTCACCATGGTGGCGTGCTCTTATAATAAAAGCTTCTTTTCCAAAATAAAAAAGTGTACAATAAAATACAAAAAGTTAATAATAGACCTGTTCATCTTTTTTTAGTAAAATCAAACTGGCAGTACCACATAAGGTATTTTGTACAACCGTATTGTTAATATAAAAGCCACATGCATAAAAGTGAGAATACTGTGCTTTTATTATTATTATTATTATTTTATTTATTTTGTCGTCATGAGTCACTTACCCACAGAAGTTCTAAACTCCATCTTTAGCTACTTGCATTTCGAACAAAAGGTAGAATGTATGCTCGTTTGTCACAAATGGGCCCACGTCATTCGGACACTGAGTTTATTTCAAACACTGGTGCTACAACCCAACGATGGCTTCCACGATTGCACTTTACTATTGAAAAAACTAGAACAGAGTCAACAAAGTAGTCAAGTTCGACGTCTGATAGTTTTTGGCGGCTTTCATCAACGCAACGATCCCAACAAACTGTTTCACATGTTTCCACAGCTCCATGTTTTGTATCTACGTCAATTTCATGTTTTACAACCTGCTGCGGCCAAGTGCCAATGGCAGCATAGTCTTGAGCGACTTGTGGAACAGCGAACCAATGTATTCTCAATGGCCCTGTTAAAAATGGGTGTTTTTCATCGACTCACCGAGCTTTCAGTGACGGAAGGATTTGATTCACAAACAGACGCCAGTGACTTATTTGAACTTTTAAAAAACACGCCCTCTTTGCGTCGACTTGAGCTCCAGGACTATGCCATTTCGTGGCAACAGTTTGAGCTGCTGCATACAAATGTACCGCGCCTTTCTAGACTTGTGCTCAATTCGGTTCGAGTACCGCAGGAAGGATACAAGCCTTTTGTGCAGCCCAACGACCATCTGGAAACACTCACCATTAGACAATGCTCATTGCCCATTGATGCCCATGTTGCTTGGGTTCAATATATTGTCCGAAAATACTCTGGTTTAGCACACTTTACCTTTGCTGCGCTCGTGAATCCCAGTCGCAGAGACCTCGGACCCGAAGAATACCATGAGCGTCTCATCATGCCTCTGATAGATGGGTTGAGCACCCAGTTGGAAACACTGGTACTAAAATACTGGACCATCTTTCACAAATTAATCGAAGTATTGGATACCAAAGGATATCACTTGAAGAAACTGGCGCTGCATTCACTGGGAGCATCCAAAATAAATCAGCGTCTACTTGGATCACATCAGACACTCTCTATTCGTGAACTCTCGCTTTATCATGTCGACTTTGAATCGTATGAGAAATTCAAAGTGTTTAAACAACTCAAAACATTGAAATTGTTCTTTGGAGACATTGGCGACCAGGTCATCGAAACTCACAACAGGATGCCTGTTGCATTGAATGAAATACTTGCAGAGCTTCCAAAGCAACTGGAAGAGCTTACACTCGTGTCATGTGCGGTCCAAATAGAGCCATTTGTATCATCGTATCCTTCAAATATCCGATCACTCACATTTGATCATGCTGAATTGGATGAGCAAGTGTCTGTATTTATTTCAGATTACTGTCGACACCTGAAATCGCTTTCATTTATACTGTGCCAGCCTGGACTATCGACGATTCTGTTACCAGAGCACCGACTGACGTGTTTCGAGATCTTTTCGCATGATACACAGCCCATCTTTAGGCTCACGATGGGCAATCAAGACTATTATTACAAGATGAATCGGGTGCTATTCCAAGGATTAAAGGGGATTACGCGGTACTTTGATGTACAGGACACGCCTGCGTTTGCCACACGCACAACAGAACCACGTATTATAAATAGTAGCAGGCCTATTATTCATTTGACATGTGGATCTTTGAATGCATTATATATCAACACAAGACTGGCAATATAAATATAGTAGCAATAGCTTAAATAACGATTTATGTTTAAAAATACACTTTTTTTAATTTAATAAACAATATGCTATATATATATATATCTACGTTTTTCTAATATTTGCAGTGACCGACCCATCTTGGCATGGGAATGACCTCACGCACGTTTTCCAAGCCCGTCAACCACAGCAACAGACGTTCAAAACCAATGCCATAGCCACCATGAGGACTGGAACCATATTTACGCAAATCAAGATACCACTGATAATCCTCCATATCCATCTTTGCATCCTTCATCTTTTGCTCCAACACACTGTAGCGCTCTTCACGCATAGAGCCACCCACCAGTTCACCAATGCCGGGTAACAGCAAGTCAAAACATGCAACCGTCTTGGCATCGTCATTTGCTCTCATATAAAAGGGTTTCAGCTGAGCAGGATAGTCCGTCACAAACACAGGTCGTTCACAGTATTCGGAAGCCAAGTAACGTTCGTGCTCGGATTGAAGACTGGATCCCCAGGTGGTAGGGAATTTAAATCTCTTTGTTTTGGCCTGTACCTTTTGCAAGATATCAATGGCCTCTGTATACGTCATGCGCACAAACGGTTTATCCACGCTCTTTTGTAATCGTTCCAGTAACGATGTGTCGACCCACTGATTAAAGAAGTGTACATCATCCGCACATGTTTCCAGGACGTGACGTGTGGTGTGCTGTATGTTTCCTTCCGTCACATCCAAAAGGGGTGCTAGTTGATCGATAAAGGCCATTTCTGCTTCCAGCATCCAAAACTCGGCTAAATGACGCGATGTCATGGATTCTTCTGCTCGAAAGACAGGGCCAAAGGTATAAACGCGCGACATGGCTGATGCCATGATTTCTGCATGAAGTTGGCCCGAGACGGTTAAATAGACGGGTTTTTTGAAGAATTCGGAAGGTTCTGTTGTATCGATGGGTGACACTTTGAAGACCTCGCCACCTCCTTCACAATCGTGAGATGTGAGAATGGGTGTGTTTGTAAGTATGAATTCTTGTTGCTATAAAAATGTTAAAGTTGATATATATTCTATTTATAAGCACAAGTGACACTTACTCTGAAAAAATCACGTAATCCTTCACTGGCCGCATTTCGGATACGAAGTGCTGCACTTCCCGTATTACCACGCATTCTTAAATGACCCATGTTTCTTAAAAACTCTAATGAATGACGCTTCTTTTGAAGTGGATAGCTCTATAAAAACAGTTGAGCATCCTAACCATATACATCTTGAATATATCTCCCTTACATTGTCACATTCACCCAATACTTTTACAGAGGTGACTTTGAGTTCCTTATTTTGTTCTTTACCGGGACTTGAGATCAATTCGCCCTTTAATTCAACACAGCTGCCTGTAGTTAGACTGCAAAAAAAAAAAAAAAAGGAAAAAGGAAAAACGGATAATGTGGGTTTTTTTTTCTTCTTGTAGTAAATAAATTCTCTCTCTCTCTCTCTTACGCTTCTGCTTGGTCTGTATCCAAAATGGCCTGTATTCCCTTCAACGTAGAGCCGTCGTTGACAGTAGCAAAGGCAACCTGCTTTTGCTTTCGAACCGATCTTATCCAGCCATTGACAGACACTTGACTTGCATCGCCATTCAATACACCTTTAATAGTTTTGTTTGGTAAAAGTGACTTTGTAGAATAAGAGCACGTTTTTATAAAGCGAGGTAAACGATACATATTGACAAGAGAAGAGAAAAAGGAAAGGGGGGATGCAAAATGGGTTGAAGAATAAAAGCATTTGATTGGCTTGCAATAGACGAGAAATCAAGTCACTTTGGTGGACCCTTCTCCTTCCGGGGTTATTTTTTTTTTCATTTCTTGTCAGAGACATATCAAAATTATCTAGTTTTTCCCTTTTTTATACAATAATATGACTACACCCGAAGCACCCAAGCTCTTCTCCCCTCTTCCTAACCACTTTGGTGTCAAAGACACCAAGCCAACAGGCTCGCCCTTCAACCCCCTTCAATGGCCTGCTTGGTTTACCTATCACAGAGAGCGTCTCAACTTGCCCAGCCCTGGAAAGTTCGAAAGACTTCATTATGAAGCTACAAAAGGTAGAATGCAATCATGTCGTAATATGTCACTGACTTGTAATAACGAAAATCGAATAAATAGAAACCTTTGCTGCCGGCTTTCTTTTTGACGGCGCCCAAGCCAATATTGTAAAGGAACTTTCTGGCAACTTTCACGTCCAGCACCAATTCTCGTTGGGCTCTCAAGTCATGCCACCCATGTATAACTTCATGTCGGGTTACATGACAGAAAGGGTGGGTAGCATCATTTTTTGATGTTGTGAAAAGGAAAAGAGAAAGAAAACTAATCAACACATTCCACATTTTAGACCATGTTGCAGGGTACCATGGACAATGACACCAACCTCAATGGTGTTTTCCGCCATGCCTGGTCACCAAAGACCGCCACCAAAGTAGTTGCACAACTCACCAACATGCCCGGTCATTCCATGCTTCAAGTGGAGCAGGAAGTGAATGGCTCCGACTATTCGCTCACCTTTAAGACCATGAATCCCAATCCGTTAGAGTTGACTGGTTTGTACATGGCCTCGTATTTGCAGTCGGTGACGCAGAACCTTGTTGTTGGATCCGAGATTGTGCTCCAACGCCCCACAGCCGATATGGAAGAGACGGCCATGTCACTTGTAGGTAAATATACCGGCGCCGACTACATTGCCACGGCCCAATTCCAGGGCGTGGGTGCCATCCAGGCCAGTTACTACCAGCGCATCAATGAAAAGGTGGATTTCGGTGTTGAGCTCAATTTGATGGTACAGAATGGACGTAGAGAGGCAGTGGCTACGGTGGGCGGCAAGTTTGATTTTAGACAGGCCACATTTAGAGGCCAGATCGATACCACCGGTAAAGTGTCTGCCGTCTTGGAGGAAAAGATGGCGCCTGGTTTCTCGTTCCTTATTAGTGGCGACTTGGATCATATGAAGGGTCAAAGCAAGTTTGGTGTTGGCATCATGTTGTCTGCTTAGAAGTTCTTTTTTATTAATTGTTATTTTGGTGTATTACTCCCACATCTCCTTTGTACAAAAAAAATATATAAAAAAAAGGAATACATAAAAACCTAGTACATACTTGATTGATTTTATTTTATTTTATACAAAAGAAAAGAAAGAAAAACGTGTCTAGAAAAGAAAAAAAAATTGGAGTGTATATGAGTCGAGTTATGTATAAAAGAAAGCGTCGGAAAAAATGAATTGGTTTGAATTGGTTTGAATTGGTTTTTTAAAATGGATAAGGTTGATCTTGTTTTTTTTACTCTTGACCAAAACCCATGGTTTCTTCTACAGCCAATGTTAATTTATTAACAAGTGCCTCGTATGATTTATAAGGTGGCATATCAATACGATTGAAACTATAATAATAATAAAAGTAAGTAAATAAATAAATAAACGTCTACTACACATTCCTCTACTTACCATGTATGTGCTTTGGGCAACTGCGTGACTTCACCCGACTTTTCAATAGTGAATCTTCTGGGACCATCACTACCTTGCAGATCCTTAAATCCATTGACTGGAATACGCGAGGTGCCTGTTGTGAATTGTAATAATCTCGACTTCTTTTCACTGTCCCAATCACGAATACACTTCCAGAACCATTGTATCACATCATCCTGTTCGGTATAACCACGATAATCTGTGTGCTTCTTCCAATCATCAATGTCAATCTCGGCAATACCGCCAATCAGCAATTCAAGCTCACGCTCATCAAATACATTGATCAAGTCTTGAGGAATCAATTGGTTGAATCCTTCTTTGAATGCTTTGAATTGTTCTTCCACACGTTTGGAAATGCGCCATTCTGTCACCAAACTAGATGTGGTGGATTTTATTTTAGTAATTGTATTTACATCATCATCCTCTTCTATACTTACTCTACATATTCTACTTTGTTTTCTTCAGTCACTTCGATTTCACTTCCTTCAGGCTTAAGATCCACGGTGACCATTTCACCGAAACGATCATCGTCAACCGAGAATGTAAGATCAAGTATATCTGTAATATCATTATCACTAAAAAAAAAAAAGATATGTGAGTGGGAAATCATTAATACATGTCATTCATATCTTACAGAATCCATTTCAAACTACGGTAAAAGTCTGCATCAACACTCTCCATGTCGGCCACAAGCACCTTTTTATTCAAAATCATCTTGTAGAATGACACAATAAAGAAGGCATCCAAGAAACGACGGTGGAAGATGGAAAGACCCACAACACGGCCAATAAATCTAAAGTAGTTGAGATGCTCAGGGTTGATGCCCGAATGAGGGTTGATCTGTAAAGTGTAATTATCGTGTGCAGAATATTCAAACAAGCTGGGATATTATAAGTTAGTAAAATGAATTTCATACAACTTGTGTTTCTTACCAGTAGAATGGATTAAACATTTCATGCGACAATAAAAAGAAAAACTCTCTTGACAGGCCACCATAATCCAGACCATCCTCGCCATCAAACTTGATCATCAGTCTCTTTTTCAAGTCGGCGGGCGACTGTCTCATGACCTCGGCATACGCATCTTCAAAGATGTGCTCGCGTCTAATCTTGATATGACATTGGCCAGGCACAGGACGCAGTGCAGGCTGCGACCGGAAATAGATGAGCTTGCGTCTGAAATCACGCTTGTACTGTGGCACATTTTGATCAAGACTGCTTGGTAGGCGCGGATCGTCCCACGTCGTTGTCTTTGTGTTGTGGTCGACAAAGTAGACGCGGCCAGTGCTGGTCAGGCGCATCTCCCAGCCAGACGGGAGAGGTCCCAGCTGTGAGACGGGCTGCACTTGTACTTGGAGGTTGGAGCCGGGACCAATGGTGTTGATGTATTGCTGGCGGCGTGGATCGACCCAGGTCGTGGTGCGCGTGTTGTGATCGACAAAATAAGGTCTTCCCTCGGGATTGTGGCGCATTTCTATGATATTAAATGAGTATATATTGTGAATTCAAAGTCTCTCTTTTCTTACCCCAGCCGGGTGGCAATGGCCCAGAACCAGCAGTGGTCATGTTGTTTTGAGCGCCTACAGCATTGGGTGTGGGTGTGGGTGTGGTGGATCGGGATTCAAGCGACGTTGTGCTGTTGGCTGCACTGGGTCGCTCTTCAGGCAATCCACGTGCATTGTGTTGACGACGTTCTAATTCGGTTTGGTTTTGTTGGTCTTGTACGGTGCTTGAACTATAAAGAAAAGAGTTAATGGTGTTCCAAAAAAGGAAAAAATGCTTACGATGGTCTCTTCCACGTTGTTGCTCTAGAGTTGTGATCGACATAGTAGGGTCTTCCTAAATGATCCACTCTACGTTCCCAGCTAAAAATAGACATTTATTTTAGTTCTAATACAAAATAAGAAGTAAAAAAAAATAAAAAAAGTTTTTTATGTTTTACCCGTCCGGGAGGTCACTGTTTCTACTATTATTATTATTATCGGATGGTGAACTTGCCTCAGCGTGTGGAGGTGGTGGATGCGAGGGCTGTTCTGATGGTGTGGATGCAACAGAAGTAGACGATGCATTGGCACGGGAGCCAGGAGCGAGGGTATTTGTGCCATTGCGAATAGGTACATTGACATTGGTCGATATATTCAAGATAAGTTTACCGTGTACTGTGTCATGATTATTCGATTTTTTCAAGTCCAATGTCAACATTTCTGGATAATAAAAGGTTAAGTATGTGTTATAATAATAGTATTATTATTACGTAATTACCGTCGCCTCCTACAGCAAGGTCAAAGATATTGGATACTTGGACATTAACAACGCCCAAGAAGCCTTGATCCTTCTTTTTAAACTTCTTTTGATCAAAAACTTGTACTGCAATGACACTATTGTTTGTCACTTGTCTAAAAAAAAAAAAAGTATTAATATTTTACTTTATAATAATGTATCCGTCCTATTTACAAGTCAAAGCTCTCATTCCAATAGGGATTCAACGTCTTTTTCATTACGGTAGTTGTATGTGTTTGTTCACCATCCACTGTCACCACAGCTGCATATATTGTTGGGTTAATTCCATTTTTATTTTTATTATTTTTATTATTTTTACCAAAAGGATCTGGCAACTTGAAAAACAAGTCTTTTTTAACAAGTCCATCTGCTGCGATAACTGTTAAACGCACAGTCTTTGTCGAAGAAGAACTGGGCATTATTTTATTATATATATATAAAAAAAAAACGAAACAGTGGAAAAAAAAATACAAAAAAAAGTAAAGTATAGTTTTTTTTATTTTTGCAATTCATTTCCATGTGCTCAACAACTCCGATTGTGATTGATTGGACAATGGGTTCCAATTAAGGAAAATCAGATGAATTTTGCTCAGCGCCGAAACACATTTTGTATAAGAGACTTTTGGATGACAGCCTCATTATAATCAAGTTGAACATGGGGGTAGCCATTGTCCCCCTCACTTGGATTTATGTTTGTGCAATGCTTGCGATAAGATGCTTGATGTTTGAATTCATTCGGAAAAACTCTCAAGGTTGTTTACCGGAAAGGCATCCCTCAGGATGACGACATGATACTTTTATCCATTTAATTGGAAAACGATTACCCCCCTCTTTTCCAATAGTAAAAAGTGTTTTTTTTTTCTTCAAAAAAAGGCATCACGCTGTTGTCAATTCTGTATGATTTGTCCAACATGACGGAGGTATTAGTCAATCTATTTGTCAGCATTGATAGTGGAGCGTAATTAGTAATGATTTCAAGTTTTTTTTTTTGTTTTAAAGAAAAAAAAAAAGTTTTTTTTTATATTAATTCTATAGTATTATGAAACTATTGTACCATCATTTAGAAAAAGGTATTGTTTTCATGAGGTTACATTTCACTTTACCTCATTGGTCAACTATTCTCCTTTTAGATGTTTATGCACCTCCCCTTTTTTTTTTCTGAAATCAAAACTTATTCCATACTCTTCCATTTTATTTAAATCTGCCGTTTTTTTTTTCATTGATTCATTTCTTGATTTTCTTGTCCATTTTTGCCAAAATGTCATTTTACGGCATATTTTAACATGTGTTTTAAATACTTATCAAAGTCTTTATACGGTATATTGGATTCGATTCAGAGTGCATTGCATCCGGAAAACACAGAGAGGCTAAAAAGGCGAAACCCCACGTTAGAGAGGCTACCCATATATTTCTGGTCTTTGAAAAGGCTCTGAAAGGCTGTAGGAAATGAGATTGTTTTCCGAATGTTGCTCACTATCGGCTCTATCAATGCTTGTTTTTTTTTTCTTCAGCTATCGTTTCACAAACTCTGTTTGACTTTATAAAATTTAAATATTTTCTGTCCAAAAGTAGAAACTACAAAGTGATTGTTAGATAAACATCCTATCATCGTTTCAATTATAAACCAAGTATTCTTTTTTTTTTTTTTTGCTCAACATGCTTATCAGCACAATGTGCTTGCCCGTCTCGAAATAGCATTTTGATGCTTTAAAAGGTAGGCTTACGTCTTGTGTGCGCTGTTCAGCTAAATAGGTTGCAGAATTATGTCCAAACTGCGCTACTACCATGGTCGGTAACACAGATAGGGTCACCCACTTATTTGAAAGATGATTCACATTCACTCGCCAAAAATGATATTTTTTACCTAAAAGAAAATGTTGCGAGACTTGTTGGGGGATCTAATAGTGTCGACTCTTGCCTTTCGCAATCTTTTTACTATTATTATTATTATTGAACAACTTGTTATATATTAAAAGTGAATCTCCTCATTTGCATTAATCGGAGCTTGTACACTTTCATTCCAAACAAGGTATGTCGTTACAATAACTCGTATTATAACTATTAAAAATACCATGAAGGCTCTTCATATGTGTAAAGGCACTTGTAAATGAAATAGAATAGTGAGAGACGTCATTCCTTTTGATTCTAAGAACACCAAAGATATCTTTCTCAAACATCGTTGCAAAGTAAAACCTGTGATGTCGTAGAAAAAGAGAGAGGGGGGGAGAGAATACGAATTAACCCCACGACCAAATCGAATTTTCTTTGAAATCTAGTATGGTAGTCAACATGAATTATATTTTGACATTCTTAATCAATACACTATAGAAAATACCCTCCTGTTTTTTTTTTAATGAAAGCGAGAGCATTTTCTAGAATAATATGCACTTTGGAAAAAAAAAAAAGACTATAAATTCTGGGAACTGAATTCAGGGTTTTTCTTTATCTTTTTTTAGAAAAATACAGTGTTCTTAAAATCACCATAAAATACATATGACAAAATCACAAGCTCTAAAGTAACGGTCCCAAAGATAGGTTAACCTTTTTGATTATCATAAAACCATGACTGGTATTTAATAAATGGGTAATTTAGATGGTAGGAATATTTTACAGCACAACATATCCTGTGATGAATATGAACAAATATAAAAAATACATTAATAAAAGCATCCATCTTTAAAAACAACGTCTTTGTATATTCCATTCAAAATTCTTGAGCAACCCCCCGCTAAAATGTTTGCTATGTCGGTGTATTTTTAAACATCAAGCTAGGGGGCAATGATTTTCTAACAAACACTAAAAATAAACTTGTACATGAAAAAAAAAATTTTTGTTCTCTTTTTTCCAAAAGCAATGATAACAATCATGTTTTTTCTATTCCCATGATTTTATCTAGTCTACTCATTATTGTCTTTATCAACATCTCATCATGTTACCCAGTGAGATCAAAACCGATTAAATTAAAAAGCTATCTTTATGGAAGCGGCTACTATGGTCGCATCGAGATTGGCGAGCCTGCCCAGGAATTCAAAGTCATTTTTGATACGGGGAGCTCGGATTTTTGGGTCATGTCTGCTGACTGCCACCCTTGTCACCATCACAGTCAATATAGTGCGAATCGATCCATCACGTATCAGGCTGAATCTAAAGAGCACAGCATAAAATACGGAACGGGTTCCATCCACGCCCGCGTGGGACGTGACACCGTTCGGTTAGCCAATATGACTTTGGAGAACCAACTCGTCTCGGAAGCCATGGACGTATCACACGAATTTGAGGAGCTCCCCATTGATGGTATTGTGGGGCTCGGGCTTCCGTCGTTCAATACATCGTCAAGTCTTGTGCAAAGTATGGTGCAGGCGCGTTATATCGATGAGGCCTTGTTTGGTTTTTATATTCACCTCGAAAAGGCAGAGCTTGATTTTGGTGCGACAGATGGCGATCATTATCGTGGTGAAATTCATTATGCACCGGTCAATGGGGATTCATATTGGATGACGGAGATGAGTGATTTTACATTTCACAATTACTCGAGCGGGCCTCGACAGGCCATCATTGATACAGGTAATAGAGTGTGCTTTTGGTGTGAGAGATCTATTGCTTATTCTTTTTTCATTAGGAACCTCTCTTTTGGTCACCACGCCAGAGGATGCGGCCGTCATTCATGCACAAATAACAGAGGCCATCTCAAACAACGATGGAACATATTCAATTCCTTGTCATCTAAAAGGAAAGTTGGATGATTTGGTATTGACCATAAATGGATATCAAATGACAGTCCCATCAGATGAATATATCCTGGTACCATCAGATGAAGATGATACCATGTGTCTATCAGGGATATCGGGTCAACGTTCAAAGCTGGATGATCGCTGGATTTTGGGGCTTGTGTTTCTCAAGAATTATTATACGGTAAAAGGATTTTCATTTGAACTTTTATCGTTATCAAAACTAATTGTGAATATAGGTGTTTGATGCAAACAATCATAGAATTGGGTTTGCAGAATCAATAAAAGACATTTTATAAAAAAAAAAAAGTTGCATTTATTTTTTTGTCCAAAGAAGGAGAATGATTTTCGTTTATACATAAAATGTATCGTGTTTTTGTTGTCAATAAGATGATCTTCCCATGAAACTGTAAGCTGAAACTGCAAGTGATTGTCAACTCGACTCCGAAAACGTCATTTGATTGGCTGAAACGAATTGATCACGAGCTTTCCCAAAAAAGTTACCAAGGGCGGGAGGGCAATTAGACAAGTCAGTGTGTGTCATCATATACTCCCTCCCTCTCTTAACAGTTTGCTTGTCTATTAACGTGTAGGTAAAGATATTAGATGGAGAGATTTTCGATGGATTTAAAAAACGGA
>VCJK01000607.1:452-22430 GCA_024139485.1 Backusella psychrophila | reverse complement strand
AAAAAAAAAAAAAAAAAAAAAAAAAAACAATTAGCCACCTTGTCTACTTGAACTATTATTTTTTTTTTAAAAAAAAATACCTGTGACCATCATGACCTTGATACCAGCAGAGCGGCATTTTCCAATAGCTTCACGAACACCATGCTTGGGAGGATCTTCCAATGATACAAGACCAACAAAGGTCATGCCTGACATGGGATAATTTTTACTAGCTTGGTCAAAGGTAAAATCATGAGGATAATCCTTTTCAGGCAACAGCAATTGGGCAAATGCAAGCACACGGTGTCCTTGACCAGCCATAAAAGAGTAGGTCTCCTGGAAGAGTGTATTGTGTTGGTCTGTCAAAGGCACAGTTCCTTTTTCGGTAAGAATGGTGTCGCACAATGTCAAGACGCGTTCAGGCGCTCCTTTAACATAAAGCGTAAGAGAACCATGCTCGTGCTCCTTTTCATGGATGGTCATTGCATACTTGTTTTCTGAATTAAATGGAATCTCAAACACCTTTGGATAGAGGCTTGGCATTTCATCAAATGCTTTGGTTTTCAAGTTTTCACCTGCAAATCGAACAAGACCAGTTTCAGTTGCATCTCCTAAAATTTGGCGTTGACCAACAGGCACATCATCCCGATCAAATTTAACACGGGTATTGAGTGTAGAAATAGTCATCACCTCTTGTACACCAGGCAATTCTGAAAAGGCTTGTTTCTCAAATGTATTGTGCATCTGGAGACAGGACCAGATAAAGGTGACCGTCATTTGATTCCGTGTTAGTGTACCTGTTTTATCGGTAGCCAATAGCGTGATGGCACCAAGCGTCTCCACGCCTTGTAGATCCTTTACAAGCACATTTCTTGCTGCCATGCGCTTGGCTGCAATCGTCAAGAGAATGGTGACAGTGGCCGGAAGTCCTTCGGGCACCCAAGCAACAAATACCGAGATTGCAAAATTCAGCGTGAGTGAAACATTGTTATGATTCACGGGGAAACCAATACCAAAGAAAATACCGGCTGTAATGAGAGCGATGGAAGCAATAATCTTTACAAAATTGGAAATCTAAATAATAAATCTATCAGTTATATACTATTGGCTGTTTTTTTTTTGGAATAGGCGCATGTTTACCTCATGGGATATTGGAGACACTTCTTTACCTTCACCAGCAGTGAGTCCAGCAATCTGACCCAGCACTGTACCATCTCCTGTACGAACAACGATACCATAACATTCGCCCGATACACACAGCGTACCATTGAACAAGATGTTTTCAGCCTCAAAGATACTCTTTTGTGTATTAAAAGCCCTGCGCTCCTGTGGATCACATTCACCAGTTAAAGACGAATTATCCACCTTGAGTTCAGACGATGCATGAAAAATGTAAATATCAGCGGGCACTTTATCGCCCATTCGAATAAACACAATATCACCGATAACAAGATGGATGGCATCGATCTGCTGGACTTTTCCATCTCGGACCACCATGCATTTGGATGGAATCATGTTTAGAAAGGATTCAAGAAGTGCTTGCGATTTTTGTTCTTGGTAAAATTCGATAAATGCATTTAGTAATGAGACACCGATTAAAATGGCACCAAGGTAAGTCTATAAAGACGTTATTTACTCGAATGTTTACATCTTGTTATTGGGGGGGGGGCGGTAAACTTACATTAGCAAAGTTGGCTTGGTAGTCAGTAGCAAGCAATATATAATCAAGTATACCAGCGAAAATCAACAACAAGTTAAAAAGTTTAACCACACAATCCAGGTATTTAAGAATAGGATGTCGTTTTTTTGGAGGTGATAAAACATTAGGTCCCGTCTCTTCAAGTACCATGCGTGCCTGCTGCTCGGTCAAGCCTTGGGATTCATTTGGTTTTTTGGTGGATATGTGTGTATGATATTTATCAGCACATTCTTCTGGACAAAGTAAATGCTCCGTCTATATAAACAACAATCAGAAATTGCTGAGGGGGTTTATGAAAGGAGGTTCTTACAATATCAACATTCTTTTTAGTATCCTTCTTGTCAGGTTTCTTGGGGGCACTAATGGATGGTCGACGAGAATCTGTTGTCTGTATGGTTCTTGTACGTTCTGGTTTGTACACTTTTGCAAATGTGATTTTTGCATCTTCTACAACTGTCACCTTTTCATCGTCTATACTCATTTTTTTTTTTTAAAAAAAAGAATTATTTACTTGGGGTAAATAAAATAAAAACGTTTAATAAGAAGAAGGAGAGAAAAATGATCAAATGAAAGAGATGTTTAGATGTGATAGATGTGTATTTATATTTTATTTTTTTTTAAAAAAAAAGGGTTTGCTGTAATTGTCTAAATTAGGCTTTTTGTTCAGTTTATTATATCAACACGTCGATAGTAAATCACGGTTGATTTGTTCTGAGACCGCTTCATTGAAGGAACTATACTAATTTGGATAATTTATTTTTATTGGACCATCATTGATTTGATTTTGAACAAATGCAGCATTTATCTGAAATGGATTCCACTTTTATAATGACTGGTTTGTATTTAATACCTCTCTGTATGCTTAATTAACTCGTTTTTTTAAAATCAAAGATTCCCGGTTTATCTCTCTTTCATATACAACATAGGATCCGGTTTTGTATGGCTTTAGCCAATGGCCTTTAAGCCTCAACCCTTTTTTAAATATACTCTTTCATTTTTAAAGCTACATATGTCATGCAGATCATTGATGGACTATACTAGTTTAAAAAACGATCTTACAATAATTTGAGATGATATATATATATATATATATGAAACTCGATTGATAGCTTTATTTATTATTGATTTAGACATGCCGTAACATGTCGGTCATTTCCCCCCTCCTCTCTAAATATACAAATTTTTGTTATCTTTGAGTGCATGCATTTTTTTTTCTCAGATATACACATTGTACTATTATATTCATTGTTTTCATACTTATGAATGTATAAAACGCGATGAGGGGTATTTGATTTCATTTTATTGTTCGTTCTTGGTAAGGGCATACTTTCTAATTAGGGAATAAACGAGTTGAATTTTGATTGGAACAGACGTGTAATCTTGGTAAAATAAACAAAAAGGGCCTGTTTTCCAAGAGATGTGGAGATTTTACTTGAGGTGATTTCTTTCTTAATCGAGTTTTTTTTTTTTTTTTAAAATATGGTTTCTCCATGGAACATCAATTGTTAAAAGTTTAGTTGTATATGCATTTTGCTAATTGTTATTTAAATCAAATTTGACACAAGTTTTTTGTTTTCGATCAATTTGCCTTTTGGGTATTAGCCTAGGTCCATGCAAACACATATTCTCCCCCTCTTATTTTTAAATAGGATTGCATATTATTGATAGTCATTGGTAAATGGACATTTATATATTTATAAAAAGAATCGGCTTATTTATTTCTGTCACCAGCATGATCAATTGTAGTTTTAGTTCAATTCAAAGCCAAGAATATTATACAGCCCTATTTCAATAAATATGAATCTATTTTGTACTGTATACATTTTTTTTTTTAAAAAGTTCTTAAGGAGGCCTTTATGAATGCTTCTTTATGATCTACAAGATGTGTATTTATCTTGGTTAATTAAATAAATAGCCAGATATTTATGCTCATTTTAGCAAAAAATAAGCATGTAATACAAAATATTAGACATAAAGCTAAACAGAAATGTAGGTGTAGCTTTGATTCTTAATTTACAAGCAATATAAGTGCTTATCGTTTAATTATTATTATTATTTTTTTTAAAAAAAAACCGCATTTGATTTATTACACTGAGTCTGGTTCTCTTTTTTAATACTTGAGATAGATTGAAACATGATATATCTTCATCATTACAGCTTTTTAGAAATTCATATATCACAATCTGATATATTGAGTTTTTATTACTCTTAGTATCACGTAATCCATTGTAATCTGAATGGTGTCATTTATCTAAAGTTGTATTTTTCAATAACTTTCATTGTCTATTCTATGAACCGAGACATACTAATAAAATAGTACCTCGTGTATTTTTTACATACTCTTACAGAAGTTTTAGTTGCATTTAAACTTGGATGAATAATGTGATTTGATAAAAGCATGCTCTTAAAGTGGCAATATGCAAATGTTATTACTTTATATAATTGAGTGTATGTATAAGAAAAGCTAAATAAGCTCAATTCTTATGTAAAGAGTACTTGGTCAAGGGAGAGATTGGGATAGCAATAGCCTCAATGTTCAACTAAACAAACAAATACTCTTTGTTACAATAGTAAGTATGCTTGCTTTTGATTTAATATAGGGGCACATAAAGGTATATGTTTATCATATCCTTAAAACTTGTAAATATTCAGTTCAAAATATTTAAATCAGTTATTATGCTTCAATATTCTTTATTCACACAATGAAATATCAATAATGAGCTATTTGGAATATACTATCTAGCAAGTCAAATTAAGCGTTTTTTTTTTAAACAATGGAGCCCCAGAGCGATTATGGATAAAGTTCCGTTAATAGGTTTGACTGTACATAAAACTACCAAATATAATAAATGTTTCCGAACATCTTTACGTATTTTAAGGTTTTTTTTTTTTTAAAAAAAAATAATTATATTACAGGTTTGAGTTCAATGATCGTTCATAAGTATAAAATGAATAAAAAAGAAATAATGATAAGGTGAAAGAGTGTTAAAGAAAAGTTAGAGGGAATAATAAATAATGTTTTTTTAAGGTAAGGAGAGGGATAAAAAATGACTATTAAAATCTAATCTCTAAACAACTTTCGGGGCAACCTCTTCGTTTGGTGGGGTAATAGGAGCAACTGTGCTTGTCTTCAAGTCGGTGTTTTGGATGTTATTTGTTGGTTCATTGTTTTCTGGTGCCGGACCCTTCTGGATAATTTCAACATAATTGGCAGGGAATAGACCCATTTTACCATCTCTCAAACGTCCGCGCCACCACTGACCTGGTGTAGTTGCACCAGGCTCAGTCGTCTTGGATAAGATGGCAACAATGTCATTCTTCTTTAGTGATAATTCCATTTGTGATTCAGCTGTAAAGTCGTAAGTTGCACGGGCAAATTCAAGTTTGGAGGGATCGATAGGGGCATTGGCGCCACCTTGAGCTTGTAATTGTTGCTGCTGCTCTTGCTGCTTAGATGTGATGATCTTGATAAGTTTATGCATCAAATAAGGAAGACCAACTACTATCACAAAGAAGATGATGAATGGTTTGCGTGATAATTTGGGTTTTGCTGCTAATTTTTGTTCAAAGTTTTGGAATTCGTTCAAGTTCATTTCCAAAGGTTTACCGGTGGGTAAACGACCTGTAGCTTTTTGGAGCATACGCTTAAAGAAGCGGTAAAGAGCAAACGCACTAAAGATTTGTCCCAATGTGTTTTTCAAGTAGCCCATCTGTTCTGCTACTCCCACTATAGCCATAAAGCTAGAATGAGTTGCCATAAAAGTAGAGTCGAGCATTTGAGCAAATCCACCAAAAGAACCAACAATATTTTCAATGACTTCAAAAGCAGGACGGGTACCCATTTCCATACGCTGAGTTAAACCCATTTCATCAGGGCCTCCAGGACCCATACGGTTCATACCGAAACGATTCATGCCGCCGTAACCACCACCACCGCCATAGCCGCCGTAACCGCCGCCGTAGCTGCTACCAAAGCGGTTATAGCTAGAGCCCATGCCATAGCTGGAGCCCATGCCATAGCTGGAGCCCATGCCATAGCTAGAACCCATTCCATAGGAGCTACCAAGGCCTCCGTAGGATGAACCATAGCCTGTACTGCCATAGCCTGTACTGCCATAGCCTGTACTGCCATAGCCTGTATTGCCATAGCCTGTATTGCCATAACCTGTAGTGCCGCCATATGAGCCATAGCCTATTTTAAATTAAGCAAAAGCAGATGAAATGACAAGGAGAGAATATAAATAAGTTATTTGATCATCATTTGGTTGAATTATTAAATTCTAAATTGAAAAATAAGAGTGTAGAATATTTACCTGTAGGTCTACCAGGTGCAGTTGCGTCTAATGCTGATGTTGCTGATGTGCGTTCTGGTATAGAAGGAGTTGCTGTAGTTGTTGTTAAAGCACTGGCAGCAGTTGGTGAAGTGACTGCACCAGAAGCATTATTGACTTCCCAAGGCTTAGGAGGGGAGGGCATAGTGTAGTTTGTAAACTAGTAATATAATAAGAAAAAGAATGGAAAAAAAGCTATATTTTGGGGGACGGCAGCTCTATGGGAATATTTCACATGTTGAATGACAAATAATATTCACCAAAAAGTAAAAAAATGCTGACATCACTTGTAATGGTTTCCTAATATGGTATAAAGATGATATTCAGCAAGACCAATTATCATCAATTTTTGAGTGTTAAATCAGTAGTGAGTTTAATCATTAAGCATTAATCAGTTCCTTCTTGTTCTTTGTTTACAGCGTTTGCTTTTGCTTTTAACCTTACTTTATCTAATTCTAAAACAATTAAAAAAAAAGCAAAAAATGACTGCTTAATATATTTTTCCGACTAATATTGTCACAAGGATACCATTTTTTTTTAACTTGGCCATAATAAAGTAAAAATGCGCAGATGCAGCTTTACTTCTAATAAACTCAAAGTTTTTTTTTTTTTTTTTTCAAACGGAAAGCTTAGTTTGCTTTAGGAGTGTGTCCAATTATGACATAGAATTCACAAAGAATCCCAGCGGATGATGAATATTACAGTTATGGATAAAAATTAGGTAATTTTTAATCCATTTCTTTTCGAGTAAACGTGCATGATTAATAGCATCATTATGAGGTTGGCTTTATATATTGAGCCGTTTATTTATTCATATTAAAAATATTCTGGTAGTTTTCCATAGAGGTACATCTTTCATCTATTAAACACAATGAAACCAAGCCCAGATTTTGTTTCACACATATATATATCACCCTTTCCCCTTTTTTTCCATTCTCCATCTTGTCAAAATAAGTAAACTTCACAACTCGATTGAAGTTTCTTTTAAAGTATTGCTCTGTGTTCTGAATTACTAAATTAATTGTGAACCTGCACAAGTAATGGTCGACTTCAAAAATGTAAAATAAAGGCGTAAAAGTAGATGTGTAAAATAATAAATCGGAGCCTCCGCCTATTAAGAGTGGCTATTTCTTGAAGAAGGAAAATAATCATGAGATCTTCATTTCTCTTATTTTCTCAATGTATCAAAGAAGAACAATATACATATGATACAAAATCTATGTTTAGGCAATCGCTTATGCATAAATAGTTAAAAAGAAAAGCATGACTCTAACACATTTGAAAAATATCAAATATCATATTTAGTCCAAATTACCGTTGACGAACCAACACATTAATGAGTATCTTTATTCATCATAAAAATTCGTTTTGTCTTGTGAGTGAGAGCATTATTAAGTAACATTTATAGATTAAAGAATAAAAATAACGAGAAAATTTTCAAAATTTCACTTTGACGACTTTGGTTCTATTGCCTTTACTTAAATAAAGAGCGACATGATCAATTACTGATTTGAAGCACCACAGGTGAAACAAACCATCAATTACCTGTCCTTCCTTGTTGCTTCTAGAAGGAAATACTTCTCGATAAGCATAATAGCATTTAATACAAATGTTCATTCCTCAGCTCCTGCACGCTATTTTATTATTAGAATATTGATTACTTACGTGAAAGAACATCTTTGGTAGTATTATATCTTTAGAATTCATTCAGATATATACTTCTATTTAATATCATTCTCTAAGCGCCAATTATATGAAGACCATACACTCCATTTGTAAGCCAATACTTGGAAAGCCATTTCTAAACAGCTTAACGACGATTATATGCTTGCGACATTGTATTGGATAACCATTTTATAGCCTTCAATACTCTCAGCATATTATCTCTGTAAAATGCATAATATTCTCCAAATATCTGTAAAGTAAGAAATTTTGAATGATAGGGCAACATGTACAATTAGGGCTCACTCACTGATGATCATCAGCCCTCAAGGGGCTGAAGGCTGGATTTAAAGTCCATATATTTGATACGTCACACGACCCATTTAAACCTCAGTTTGTGTTCTTAAATGCTTCGGTTCCTTCCGAAAAAGAATCGTCGTCAAGCCTGAATAACAAATAGATTAAACATAATCAGTTGTAAAGAGGTCATTTTTGAAGAGATCCTTTTAAATACATCAAAATATGATATGAACTATATAAATGCACAGTTTTTTTTATTCATAGTAAAAAAAAAACATTTATGCTTACAGATATTCCGTCTAAACCAGATTAGTAGTCTTGTATAATAAAATATATGCTGTGAATCAAACTTATTGTAAAGTATATACAAGTTAATAGTAGTGAACATAACATCTTGTAAAAATGCTATATCACAACCTTTATATTTGTTGTACCTTCACCGAATCCATTACAATCTTCTCTCTTTAGCGGCGACAGCTGTTGCGTCACAACGCAGTCACTGCGATCAGAGTGACATTTCAAACTGGCTTTCTTTCTTTTCCAAAGTTTTTTTCCTTTTGTTTCTGTTTTAATAGACTTTTTATGGATTTTACCTGGGCAAAGGAAGATCAGAATATCCGTAAACAGCAGAGTCTATTACAAAAATCTCAACCTATACCATCACCACTCTCTTCTGTGAGGTTAGTTTTTATATGATGGATTATAAAAATAAACGCTATTTTTGTTTCTAATAATTTTTTTTTTAATACTTAGGATATCGGAAGGGATGGAAAATAAACAGAAGAATCCCCATTCACGCGTGTCTTTTACGCCAGACGAAACAAATTCATCCCCTTTGCGCCGGTCGCGTGCAGATACGATGCCATCACAGTCTTCCGCATTTCCTTATGCTCCTGATATATTTACTACTTTACCACCACCTCCGTCCTTACCTGCTTTATCTAACAGTGCTTCCCGTAATCGTTCTGGTTCTGTAACACTTCCCACAGACTACCAGGAATCACACTACTCACAGACCCCTTTTGGTTATAGTCCATATGATCCTTCAAGTCCTATCGATGAAAATGCTTCTAGTACTATTGCCTCTACGCTGGCTTCGCTTGGTTTAGATGATGAAAACAATACCCTCACTTCCTCTTCTCACTTTGGGGAACGTCACCACTCTCACCTTGAAGACTCGGTATTACCGCAATCTACCAGCAATCGAGCTCGCTCTTATACTGTGGGTGGTTCACTAATGAGTAACGAAGCAAATCCCAACATTAGCAGCAGACCTGAGATCTCTCGACTGATTGGACCATTTAGTCCATTTTCACCTCAAACTCGCTCAAGTGTTATGCAGCGACCTCGTGCTATCAGTTTGGGTATGGCCGACAATCCCATTTCTAATGCCTTTACACCATTTGACATGACTTCGACAACAAACAATACTTCTAGTACTTCTAATAACAATAATAATAATAGCTCAAGCTCTGTTTTATTGAGAATGCACGATTCGCCTAATTTAAGATCGTCTCGCAGTAGTGGAAATCTAGCAGAGTTAAATTCGGATATGTACACAAGGTCTTTTACAAACTTAGGTGCACACGAGGAGATGAGTGATCAGGTAAATAATAGTAATAGGGAAAAAATTGTACATGTGTATTTATTATTATAAAAAGGAATACTACGGTCAACCAGATGGCGCAGAATCACCTTCTTCAGCCCAAGCACAGTTTCCTTCCAGGGCTTTATGGTTAGGTAATATAAACCCAAGTTTAAGTGTGCCTGATTTGGTTCAGCTATTTTCCACCTATGGCCAAGTGGAAAGTGCCAGAATTCTCTCAGACAAAGAGTGCGCTTTTGTCAACTTTTTTACTGTCGACTCTGCAGTGGCTGCAAAAGATGATTTGGAAACAAGATTGGGATCAAAGTTAGCTGGAACACCTGTCAGAGTGGGTTTTGGAAAGGCGGATGTAAGCGTTGCAATGGCTCTCACCAATGAGGCTGGTCCAAACGCACAGGGTCCTACTCGTGCTTTGTGTAAAGTACCATCACCTCCTAAAAAAAATAGATGAAAACATATGTTTCTATTTTAGGGATTATGAAAAGTTTTTAGATATATAGACGTGACTGACTTTTCCGTTTTTTAGGGGTTGGTAATATTCCTGCAAACATGAATCCTGCCATTCTTCGAACCATATTTCAAGCTTTTGGTGATATTGAGTCGGTTCGTGTATTATCGCATAAGAATTGTGGCTTTGTTAATTTCGATCATCAAGAAGATGCAGTTAAGGCTAGAAAAATGCTTCAAAATAAGGAGATATTAGGTCCCGGAACAGGAGCTGTGCGTATTGGATTTGCCAAAGTGCCACCCAACAACCCTGACGAGGCAGAAGAATTGAATAAAAACCAGGCAGCTCCTGACAATGCCTCACCAACTTTTACACCAACCACTCTACCAACTACTCCAGCTAATACAAACAACCAGAAATTGCCTAGTACAAGCACTCTACCTGATAATGAAACTAATACAGGAGCCGATAATAACTACCAAGCAGCTCAGTGGGCAACTTCTATGACGATGCCAAACACAATGCATGCACCTAGTCAACAGACCGGACAGCCTAATCTATACACCGCTATTGCAACTGAACGACTGTTTATTATGCAACAGTTAGGGTTTGAACCCATTGAAACAGCAAAAGGTAAAAGCGAGAAATATTCTAGAAAATAATACAAGCTGATATTAACAATATTTTTTGTTTAGCTGATCGTATTCCTCTTACTTATCATCCCATCATACCTGCTGTTCCTGAACTCAGCGCTGATAGAAAACTCGAACCATTACGGTTGCGTGAAATGAGAAAGAGATTAGAGAATGGAGGACAACAGATGCTACAAGAAATAGAAATGGTTGCAGAAGAATGTATGGAGGAAATAGTCGAGCTTTGTAGTGGTAAGCCTAAGATTTAAATACTGTTGGTTACACGAACACTCAACAAACAAATACTTCAGATTATATTGGAAATACCATTATTCAGAAACTATTTGAGTTTTGTAATGATAGCACAAAACTGAGGATGTTGGAAAAAATTGCTCCTTTTTTGGCATCAATTGGTGTTCATAAAAACGGCACTTGGGCTGCGCAAAAAATCATTGATTTTTCAAACACACCTGAACAGGTAAGAAAAAATAACAAAAAAGGAGAATGAGGAGAAAAAGAAGAAAAAGAAAAACGGTGAATGGGATTATTTTTATCCATTCATATTTACATAATATTTTTTTATGTAGGTTCGACTTGTACGCCAGTATATTGCTCCTTACGTTCCTTTGTTATTACTTGACCAATTTGGTAATTATGTAGTCCAGTGCTGCCTTCGTAAAGGATATGAAAAAAACCAATACATATTTGATGCCATTGTTGACAAATGTTGGGAGATTGGGCAAGGCAGATTTGGTGCTCGCGCAGTAAGAGCTATGCTTGAAAATCCTATCGTAACAACAGAGCAACGTGTAAGTAAAAACGAACTAAAATTAAATGAATCATGTGCTCTAATCCATTGTATAGGTTTATGTTGCAGCTGCTATCGTTCAGAATGCTGTTTTACTGACGACCAATGCCAACGGAGTACTACTTCTCACATGGTTCCTTGACACATCTGAACTTTCAGGACGCTACCGGGTTTTGTGTCCTCGCTTTATGCCATATTTAAGTAAACTATCAAGCCACAAACTTGGTTCAATGACTGTTCAGAAAATCATCAGTCAAACACAGGAAGCTGATGCTGCCAGTTTATTATTAAGCGGTCTACCTGAAAAGACAAGAAATGAACTGCTCAAGAAATAATAAGCACTCTATATATTATATATATACAATCACACATACAACATTATATACATTCAATATTAATATACAAAAAAGCAAGAGAAAAGGCAAACTTGGTTACAAGGGATTAAAAAAAGAGCCAAAAAAAAAGTGAAAATGCTTGTTTACTTTATTCTTTTGTATATTTTATCTATAACTTTGGCATAACTGTTTCTATTTATCTTTCTTATCTTTTTTTTCTTCATTTGTACTTTTTGTAGAATCAAATAAATATATATTTTCTGTTTAATTTAACCTACCTTACTTTTTAAAGAAGCACACTGCGCAGGAGTTTCGCTCCTCTTCAACAAAATAGGGAATTATTGCAAATGTATGGCGCCCCTTTTTATTTCTAAATAAATATATATTTACAAAAAATAGTTTTTCCATAAAAGAGAGATGCTTTAATAATTATAGAGAAGGAGTGCATATAATTTTGAAATAGTTTTTTAAGTATAACCTGTTTGTTCATATGAAAGAGTGCGTGTTTCTAAAAACAGAAATGTCATATTTTTTGAAAAGGCTCTTTTAAAAGTATTGGCCTTCAAAGCATTTACATAAATAGGGTATTTGGACACTAGAAAGACGATTAGCGGGACTATCTGTTTTAAAATTGATAATAACCAATGTTTATTAGAGCTAATTATGTCTATACTAAAAATAACATATACATAAAGACAATAGATATCTGTACAAGATGGATTTTTATGATAGAAATAATAGTAAAAGATCAACTTGAATGTTAATGTTGAGATTAATAACACATAGTGCCACTTTTTTAACTTTCACAAACCCTTTAATTATTTTTAAGTATATGTAAATATGTTTATTTGATGAATGATTATGCGATATGCTATGATAAATATGAATTGAATGGATACATCAAAAATCAGATTATTCACATGAATACAATTAAAATTCTGCACCATGTGTTAAAAAGATAAATATAGAGAATTGAAATAAAGTTTCTAGTGTTCATATGATACAAAGATTGGAAGGGGGGGTTATTATACATAAAGTCTAAATATGTTAAATATACAAAAATAAATAAAGTAAAGTAAAGTAATACATTCATATGTGTCTATAAAAATCTAAGTGTCATAAAAATAAATGGGAAGCATAAGTGAGTTCAATTTGACATGTAGGGTCTTGTGATAAGTATGTTGTAAATTTAACCAATGTAAAGTCCTTGGTAACGAGTGTGAAATGCCCAATGCTTTTTGTTTGTTTGTTTGTTTTTCAGGTTTATTTATTTAGCCAAGGATGGTCCTACGAGATGAAGTTAGGAAAAACGATAAACACTGAAATATACAATTTTTAAATTACCATTATTTCTTTAATTGTGATTCTGTCAATAGGATTTTTTTCAAGTAGTTTGTTAATGAGATCTTTTAAATCCGCATCTATTTCCGTATCGTGTGCAGCTCTAAATATTTAAAATAGGTTATTATCAGTTTTTTTCTTTAAAAAAAATAAAAATAAAAATAAAAATACATACTCTTTGTTTTTTATTGAACTGTATAAATCCAATAGGCTTGCACTTTCAAATGGCAGATGCCCATAAACAAGACAGTAAAGAGTGACACCCATTGCCCAGACATCAATGGATGTAGGAGACGCTTGTTTTCGAGCTATTAAGAAATGAATTTAGATTTCTTTCCCTTTTTAGTGCGTAGATTATTTCCTAACCTTTTCCTAGTGATTCAGGTGCCATAAACGCAGGTGAACCTCCCCCTGAAGTACCATGAAAATCTGAGATACGAGTGGCGTTGCCAAAATCAATCAACTTTACAACATTATCATTGGCCAAGATCAAATTCTGAGGCTTGATATCTAAAAATAATTTTTTTTTAGTTGACCCCTTCTTTTTTTTTAAAAAAAAACTCAAGTTGGTTTATGTAATTACCTCTATGAACAATACCATTCTCATGTACTATGTGAATCAATTAAAAATAAAAAAAAGTAGGTTAGTCACCACACATTTTGTCAATGCTAAAACCATTAAAATACTTACGGTGATTGACAGCAGCTACTAGCTGACGAAATATGTTTCTGCATTCCGTTTCTTTATAAGGTTGAATAACCGAATGTGGTGCCACATCCATAACAACGCCTGCTTCAGCAACTTCCATAACAAGGAATACCGAATCTGGGTGATTTGAATCTTCAATTACTTTTAAAAATTGAATAATGTTTAGATGGGGTTGTAATTCCGCCAAGAGATCGAATTCTTCTCTAAAATTAATTCCGTTGATTGAGTTGTGTTCGATTTTTCTTCGCTTTGCTTCTGCTCCACTGCTAGAAGTATTTGACACTGGACGAGATCTTCCAGGTCCTGTTTGTCGAAGTAGTTCTGATTGATGTTGACGTTCAAGGCGAGATTTACTGATTTCTTTGATTGCCTAATTATTTATTTTTAAGTCATTGTTCAATCGAGCTGTTATAAAATTTGCTTACATATCGAACGTTGGTCTTTGTATCTACTGCAAGGTGCACAATACCAGATGCTCCAAAGCCTATTTCGTGCAAAAGTCGATATTGTCCAACACGACGTTTACTATGGCGTGCTGATTTTTGTTCTTTCCAACGACGGTGAAGTTGAAGTGGGCTGTTAAACCAACGAGTCATAAGTGTTAAAGTGAGTGTTATAATTAAAGTTAAAGCAAGAAAAAGAAAAAAAAGGAAACTATTTTATAGCTGCTCTTTTTATAAAGACAGAATGATTTGGTGTAAGCCCCCCATTACTCCCCCAAGAGGAGAAATTATGTATAAGCTCCCATTTCTTGGCCCCCTATTTTATTTCATCATCTGTTTGCCACACGATATTTTTATTCCTATATTTGGAGCGGTACCGACATTTTATTTTTAATGGGACATGTATTTTCTTGATCTATTTTTAACACATGCTGCAAAAATATAGGCACAGACCTTTATTTACAAGAAAAAGTAGTCTTCACCAATGATATTCATACAGATCTTTGCATAAGCATTCCTTTTTTTTTAAAAATAGGTAACCAATCACATGATTTTTTTGTTTTGAGGTGCTTTTCATGATGTAATACAAACATACGATAACCACTCAAAAAAAAAAAGCGTTAAAACAGGAATATGGATATCGCGTTTATTAAAAAGGATGCTAATCTTAAAAAATTTTGTATGAATGTATCGGAATAATGTTAATGATAAATAGCCAAAAAAAAAAGTTTATTTTCCTCCTCATATTTAGGCCAGGATAAAAAAAATTTACGTCTCAAGCATTTTACGCAAGATTTGCTTGGCTTTTCTTTGACAGCTCTGGATTTTCACGTGCAAAAAAAAATCAGTGCAACCGAGTCCCTGGATGATATTTTCTGTTAACGTTTTATTATTTCCAACCAAAACTGTCTCCTTTCATATGTGTGTTACCGATTCGAGCTTAAAAATCTTTATTTTAATTATTGGTCTTGTTTCATTTGATTTACATGTGATTTAAGCTTTTTGTCGCTAAACGTGTCGATCCATTTAATACATTCACATTTAAATATACCACAAAATACTTCAGCTATTTTCATACACTTTTCCCCAATAACCTCTTTGCTATTTAAAACATTTTAATTTTAGTGATTTCAGAAAATCACTTCACATGCGTATTAAAGCAATGATTGTTACTCTTATGAATAGATAAGGTCATTTTCATGTTCACATACGTATATAGATGTCTGATTTTAGCGCTTATCAAATCATTGTAATATTTGGGGATCATGAATACAAGCTTTTGAAAGTCTAGAATCATCATAAAAGTAATAGATAAGGTCCCTGGTCTGTTTGACACTATCTATAGCAATATTTACGTCTTGGCTATATTTTTTAGTGTCTACGCCTCCAAGCTAATACAATTGTGGGTGATCAGACTTGTAGCTGATCAAACACCTGGATGTTATATCTTAAAATTGACTTTTTCCCTATTTTTTCTTGATTGTTATTCCAGAATGCTGTTAATCCAGTTGTTCATGAAATTATTATTTCTTTAATTTAAAGTAAATACATGTATGTATTTTAAGTGTATGCCCTCAGATTGAAAGTATTTATCAATTGGGAGTTGTGTTTATTTATTAATTTTTTGGTAGATTCTGTGAAGAATTTGAGCGACTTGGCAATTTCTGAGTCAGGGATTTTTAGATCCACTGAAAGCATTCAGAGTGACTTGCCATCTAATCATAGCGGCATTTATTACCTTTGTCTTAGATTATTGTACGGATGGGGTGATTTTTGATCAATAGATATTCCTCTTACATTGGAAAAGTAATAACATTGGATAATAAAAATACAAGCTCTTTTTTTTTTTTTAGAAAAAAAGAGTTTATTTGTCTCTTAGACACCACCAGATATTATAGATGAATAGCCAGCAATTTTGATAGCTTTTATACACCTGTATTAAAAAATTTGTACAAGAATAGTGAATGTATATATTGATTTCTTATTGTGGTTGAAAATTAATAAAGAACGCGGGTCTTGATATTAGCAGGGGTTGCAACGATGGCATTATAAACTGTTTGTAAGTCATTCTTGTTCACATTAGAGATATCAGCCATGACGTAAGCAACATCACCCTTGGAATCAGAGTATTGTTTCTCAACGTTATGATCAGCAAAGATTTCATTGATAGTCTAATTTAGAAAACATGTTAGCACTTATGTCTTTCCTTATTGCTTTCCTTTTCCTTATCCAAAGAAAAAAATGTTTGGTGTTTGTGCTTGATACTTACTCTAAGTACACCAGGAATATTTTGATGGATATAGAGAACACGGACGGTATCGTTGTCGTCTTGAGAAATGGCACGCAAATCAATTTCGGGGAAGTTAACAGCACCCAATGAGCTACCATCGTTGATAAACTTAGTCAATGCTGTAGAAACTTCAATACCGATCATACGTTGTGCTTCTTCAGTTGAACCACCAATATGAGGAGTCATGATCAAGTTTTTAGCAGTCAAAAGGTCAGGGTAATCAGTGAAGTTGGGACCATTGGAAGCAGGTTCCTTGGGATAGACATCAATGGCAGCACCAGCAAGGTGGTCACTGTGAAGAGCTTTGGCAAGAGCAGGGATCTGTACAACTGTTCCACGAGCATTATTTAAGAGGTAAGAGCCCTTTTTCATGAACTGCATAATCTCTCTTTCACCAATCATATTTTTAGTATCCTCGGTCTCGGGAACATGGAGAGAGACAAAGTCAGAGATACCCAAGAGTTCTTCTAATGATTCAACAGGTTTGGCTTGACCCAAGGGCATAATTTGTTGGGTATCATAAAAGTAGACAGTCATACCCATTGCTTCAGCCAACACTGAAAGCTGAGCACCAATATGTCCATATCCAACAATACCAAGTACTTTATGTCTGATTTCATAACAGTTCTTGGATACCTTATTCCAAACACCCTGATGCATCTCAGTGCTACGATCACCCAATTGGCGAGCCAATGCAATGATTTCTCCAATAACTAATTCGGCAACAGAGCGTGAATTACTGAAAGGAGAGTTGAATACAGCAACCTATATAACAAATGGATTATGAGTCACCATCATACTTTGTTATCATCTTCCATCTTTCTTTTTATAAAAAAAACAAACAAAAAAACAATCCCTCCAACTTACACCCTGTCTTGCAGCTGCCTTGAGATCAACCTGGTTAGTACCAATACAGAAGCATCCGATGGCCATCAAGTTCTTGGCTTCATCCAAGACAGCCTTGGTAAGTTTTGTCTTTGATCGGATACCAATGACGTGTACATCCTTGATCTTTTCGATCAACTCATCACCTACCAAAGCCTTTGAGTATGTTTCCACCTAGAAATATAAAGCGAGGATTTTATTTTAATTATTGAGTTTATTCACCTCAGCTATTATGTTATCTTCATACCTGATATCCTTGCTTCTTAAAAGAATCAACGGCAGTTGCATTAATGTTTTCCAACAGAAGGATCTTGATTTCTGCGGTGTTGAAAGGACGGAGAACCTTGGGTTTATTTTGATTAAATGAAGAGCTGCGTCCGCGAGGAGCACTTGTATCTGCTTGAAGAGTGGCCATTTTATAATTAAAGTGAAAAGGAGAGAGAGAAGATAGGATCACTTGTCATGTTGTAATTTATATATAATATACAGGGTAATTAAAATTCGTGACTTGACATCTTATTGATTCATGATTCTTTCAAACGCCGAATGTAGTCATCTACTTTATATTTGATTGGCTAAGAAGAGGTATGAATCATTTAAACTTTTGGTCGAGAGATATAAAACCCTTTTTTCTATTCTCTTTCTTTTTTATTATTATTATTATTCAACACAAGAGTTGTAACACATAATTTAATAATGCAGCAATATACAACTTATCACACAATAAATGAGATACCATTTGAAGCCAGTAAAAATAAGCTGATGAAGTTGATACCCGATCAAAACATCACTATTATTCCCGAGTTTACGTTGGAATCAGGTGTCGTATTACATAAAATCCCAGTCGCTTGGAAGTCTTTTGGAAAGCTCAATGAAAATGCTGATAACTGTATGGTTATTTGCCATGCCTTGACAGGTAGTGCTGATGTGGAGGACTGGTAAGTAATAGCAGATACAGTATGGGAGTTGAGTTTATTGCTGACATTTATCTTTTGTTTGGATTCTACGTTTTTAGGTGGGGTCCTTTGATTGGTCCCAAGAAGGCATTTGACCCTACCAAGTTTTTCATTGTTTGTTGTAATGTTCTTGGTTCACCTTACGGATCAGCTTCACCTTTAACCATCAATCCAGACACTAACAACATTTATGGACCAGAGTTCCCTTTGGTCAGCGTAAGAGATGATGTAAAGATTCATAGACTGATTTTGGATCAGTTGGGTGTCAAGCAAATCGCTATCTGTGTTGGTGGATCAATGGGTGGTATGCAAGTCCTTGAGTGGGCTCAGATGGGTAAAGATTATGTTCGTTCTATTGTACCTATTGCTACATCTGGACGCCACTCTGCTTGGGGTATCAGTTGGGGTGAAGCTCAACGACAATCTATCTATAGTGATCCAAACTATGGTAAGAAAAAAAAAAGAAAAGGTGTTATTGGGCTATTTTTATTTATTTCTGTGTTTATTATCATTATTATAGTGGATGGTTATTATACAGAGGAAAACCCTCCCGTTGTCGGACTTTCTGCTGCACGCATGTCTGCTTTATTGACTTACCGTTCTCGCAACTCGTTTGAGTCTCGTTTTGGCCGCAAAGCATCTGGGTTACAGCAAACCAATCGTCCTAGTTCGCCCGGTGAAGCCAATCGTATGATCCATAATGATGGCCACCGTGAGAGAACACCACCAACCGAAAAGCCCCCAGCAACCATCAATAACCCACCTATGCCCACACCCCATGTTTTCTCAGCCCAATCCTACCTTCGTTATCAGGGCAGCAAGTTCATCGGTCGATTTGATGCAAACTGCTATATCGCACTTACTCGTAAAATGGACTCGCATGATTTATCACGTGGCAGAGATGATTACCATGATCTACTCGCATCTATTTCTCAGCCTGCTTTGGTCATCGGTATTGAATCCGACGGTCTGTTCGCCATTTCTGAACAATACGAATTAGCGGAAGGTATGGCCGACACTGAAATGGTTGTTATTGATTCCCCTGATGGCCACGATGGCTTCTTACTTGAATTTGATCAAATCAATCGCCATATTTTACGATTTGTCAACCGTGTTCTTCCTGAAATTTATAATACATCAACAGTATCCGAGGAAGAAGCAGCACATAATGAAGAATTAAAGGCTACAAAGACTAGTTTGTTTGGTGAAGCTGAAGTAGATATCACGCAATGGTAAATAACCTCTACTCATAGAACGAAGTAAATATATATACATATAGATAAACATAATGGCTGCAATTTTTTTTTTTTAAAACTTTTTTTTTTTTTTAATATTAAACAAATGTCATCAAATCATCTCATCTCATCGATGTTATAAATATTTGCTTTATGCTTTTATTTTAATGTTTGGCCACTAAAATTATTCGAAATTAATACATAAGTTTTAAGCATAATGTTGTTTTTCATGCTCTGGCATTAGTTTCATCAAATTCTATAATAAAGTATTTATTTTTACGTGACAAAGATTCGATTTTAAAGTGCTTAATTATTATTATAAAATTCCCAAACTACTCATTTGAAAAGTTACAGAATAGATTATTATAAAATCGATAAAAAAAGAAAATAAATGATGAAATACGTGTCTTTTTTTGGGTTTCATTTTGCATGTGATGGGACCCCTTTTGATAAAAAGTGTTGTAGTCATTTACTTGCTTGAAATTAGAACAAATCCAACACTGATTGGATGAGAAATTAAACTGAGAATTGCATGTGAAAACAAAAAAAATCCCACACAAAAACAATGACAGTTATTAATTATGCTTAAAGCGTTAAATAAAAAAACATATATAATTGGATTTTTTCTTTCTTTTTTTCAAGATAATTAACAATCTTTTTTTTTTTTTAAAAAAACACTATAATATAAAACATGTCTGATATCGTCGTCCCTGGTTTCAAGTCCTCCGAACTTATTGCTGAATTGAGCAAGGCTTTCGAAAACTTTAGTGCTGATGAAAAGGCCAAGTTGATCAAGCAGGTTAACGGTGTCTTCCAGTTCGTCATCAAGAACAGCGAAGGTAAAGAAGAAGTTTTCACTGTCGACTGCAAGAAGGAAGGTACTGTTGTTCGCGGTAAGGGAAGCCAAAAGGCCGATGCTATCTTGTCCTTGAAGGATGGTGACTTTGTTGATTTGGCTACTGGAAAGCTCAACGGTAAGTTATAAAATGGCTTGGAAAGGGTAAAACCGCAAATACTGAACTTTTTGATATCTATAGGTCAAAAGGCATATATGGGTGGCAAGCTCAAGATCAAGGGTCAAATCATGTTGGCCATGAAGTTGGATAACGTTTTCAAGGCTGTTAACCCCACCGCCAAGTTATAAATAGTCAATTATTATTATTAACACATAATAAACCATTATATTCTTTGAAAGAACATATATTTTTGTCTTTTGGCTGTGTGAATTTTATTTTTCAAGTTTGTGATTACTGTTTTTTTCAATAACGCTATTATCTCAAGTTACTCAATGCTATTTATTTTATACTTTATACAAGATGGTGCGTATTAAGGAAAAAATAAGGAAAGATTCAGATGAGTACATAAGGAAGCGGAAAGAGAACAAAATCGGGAGATTAGAACTGCTAGAATAGGTGATTTCTCTTTCAATTTCATAAAACAAAATGGATGTATAATAAAGAGTAATACTACTTTTTTTAGTGGCGAGTTTAGATGATCCTTTTGGTTTATTAATTCTTAAAATAAAATATACAATAAAACTTACGATGATGCAGTCTAGCTGCCAGCCCGGCCAACGCTTGGTTTAGACAAGGCTGGGGTTTTGAACTTTGCTTTATAATCAGTGTTGAATTGACTGATGTTATTGGTCGAGAAAATAGGAAGTGTCTCTTGGAAAATGAGGGTCGACAAACCAGAGATTCCAATGGCCATGGAAGACACCTTTGTTTCGTGATTGCGTGCTCTTCCACTTTGAACAGAAATGCAGTTGGGGTTGATGCATCTCATGGTACCATTGCACTCCTTTAGTACGGTTTTCCCATATTTTTCTATTCGCTGCTTTGGGTGTGTGATAGGCTAGAAACAGTACACACAAGTCTGGGATGTCTTGTTTTCGTTGGTAATAGCGACAGAAGTATACCTTGCATGTAGTTTCTGTTTCCACTTGCCATCATACCTAAGGTATCTCTTTATCCTAGAGCCATAACCAAACCCTCTATCTCCAATCAACATGAGAAGCCTTTTCCCAGATACTCGAGCTTGTTTTCTTTCGGCGGAGCAGATCTTGTCTCTGTACTTCTTGTTGAATAGCATTTAGCATCAGTTCTACTAAATGTCATTGAAAAGTACCTGTATGAAAATTAAAGTGAGTTGATATAGATTAATATGTCTTGTTTTACTTCCTTAATACAGTCGTCCAAATTAGTACACAAAGGGGTGGAGTTTTTTCGATGCCAAAATGTAAATATTCATCAACACTTCATCATCATCAGATTTTATAATACCAAAGTGCAAGGCGCCAAAATCCGGGATATTATTCCA
>VCJK01000603.1:0-15089 GCA_024139485.1 Backusella psychrophila | reverse complement strand
AAAAAAAAAAAGGTTAATATTATGAAGCATTCAAGAGCTATAATTCATCAATTGCTTTTAATTACGAGTGCTCCTTTTCCTGTTGGTTTGTACGCCTCCTTCTTGCATCCCCTTTTATTTGCGCACAATTTACCAATCAATAATAAATCAAAACAGCAGGTTCTTTCCCTTTTTTTTCACACACATGCACACTCTTTTATTTATTTTTCATCAATAATAAAATACAATCGAATTATTAAATGTAATTGAATCAAAACACTTTTTTTAAAAAATAAAACTCAAAAAGCAAGACTCAACTGAAAAAGGCAAGAGCAATAATTTGACAAACCAAATATTCCAAATTGGAACCATATGCTCGTTTTTTTCAACATCGACAATTGGATTTAGCATTCCGATTCTTTTTATTTAGCACGTTCGAATGATAACAAACTTTGCTATAATTGAGCCTATTGCGTCAGCCTAATCACGCTCTCCAGTGTTAATAACTCACCATAGTGTGTTTCGACGTATCTAATTTTCCCCTTTTAATGTTTCATGTGGAAACTGTACCCGAATATCTGGTACATTTGTTTTTCCCTTCAGGGAAATTCAACTTGTTTTCGATCCAATGCGATTTGATCTTGTTCTCTCGTCCACTTTGCGTAACTGAATCGTGTGCTAGTTCCCACATATCGGTTGACGATAGCTTCCGCATCTGCCTCGCCACGCTGTATTCCTCAATAAGCCGCTCCTTTGTAAAACACACCTTTAGTGGATCACCACTAGAGATACCAATATTGAGACTTTGTTGAAAGAGTTGTGGAAGCGGGTTGCGTCCATAGCGTAAGAACAGTGCGTTTTTGGAGAGCGGTGCCATGAGCTTTACCGATTTGAGCAAGATGGTAGAGATATAGCACTCCAAGTACATTGCGTAAGAGAATACCATAGGGTGTTAGAAGCGCAGCTGTCAAATGTTCAGTGTTACCAGCGTCGCCGCAATGGGGGGTCGTGATACAAATTGGTAATGCATCGTTCTCCGCGCCAACTGTCTAGGGTACACAAATTGCCATACATGTAGTAAAGATTGTAGTTGTAACATCTCCATTCGTTGTCCAGATTTTGGGTAATTGGTAATGTTTGTAGATAGAACGCTCGGGCTATAATTCATCGTCAACAAAATCAAATCCGATAACACGTTGAAGGAAAACATGGTCTGAATGAAGCTGAGGGTTTAATACATCTGAATTTATTAGTTTTTGTTGGTAAAACAAAATAATATTAAGAATAACTGTCTAATAATGATAGAAAACAAAAAACAGAGGTTTAGCTTAGTGTTCAAAATATTTTAAAGGCTTGCTATTGTATTAGATTCCTTATAGATGTCGTAAATATGAGGAGCCTGTATCAGCCATCTTACATTTGCTGAAAACAGTTTGTTATCAACAACCCATTTTGCCAATTTCTCCCATTTATCTATGAATCTACCATAAATAGAAACACAATGTTCTACCTCTTGGCATTTGGAAAATCCCAGCTCGGATACCACTTCCATATCCATTTATCCATTTATATGGTATGAATTAGGCTATATCTACGTTTTGGTTACTCTAAAGTATTACCTTTTGTGATTTCTGCAAGGTACGTTAGTTTAATGTAGTTATCTAGTCTTGATAAAGACTTATCTTAGAATACTTTCACCAATGAGGTTGTAATTTAAATTGAATGTTTCGAATCGATGAAAAGAGTATTTGTGGGTATATATAGTAAAAATCAATCATTAACAAACAACTCTACTATTATCCATAGTAAAAAAAAAAAAAAGAGAGAGAGAGAGAGAGAGAGAGAGAGAGAATTGGCCTACATAGGTATCCAATGTATTATCTTTTTCAAGAAAATGATAATAAAATTCAAACTAGTGAGAAAAGCTTTTCAATTGTTTTTATCATGCAAAGAATCAATTTCTATTACTTTCTTTCTTTAAAAAACATATTTTAAATGGTAGTGGAAATAAGGCCTTTGTTATATAATCTTATTAAAACTGGTTTATATTCAACATGGTAAGGTATGGACAGTATATTTTATCAAGGTAAACTGTTTTATAGTTGTGAGACACCCTCTTAATGTTTTTCTTTAATATGCAACTTGGATGGTTTTATTGTGGTCAAAGAGTATTCTTGGTGTTGTTTCATAAGGACATTCAAAAGATTGGTAAGTTTGCTGAAATAACTACCGACGTTTCCTTTTCCTAATACGTTTTTTAAATAGTGAAGATGGATCCTTGTTCTGATGTTGATTTTATGCTCTGTGCTATGATTAAGCTTGTCAATATTTTGAATTGTAAGTATGTTTGACACAGGATGGTATTTTTATTATAATATTCACTGTTTTCTGCTGTTTCCTGCTGAAGTTTTCCCGTCATAATCTTTTCTACTCTTCTATGAATGAACCACTTTTCTTCCACAAGTAAGAATTTATCATTAATGTCAAAATATATAAAACTAAGTTTTTCCCTAAATTCAGATCGATGCCTCATTAATTTATCACACTTTCACAAGACAAAGGACTTTGGTAAATATTATTTACCTATTTTTACAACTTGAAGGCGATTCGCCTGGCTCATGCTTGATCTGTATATAATTTTGGTAAAGATGATTTGCTTGTTTGTAATTCAAATTTTCATTTTATTCAATTCTATTTGGTATGCATACTCGAGGTACCATCTTACCATATAATTTAATAGTCCAGCTGTCTCTTTTACTTTATATAAGTAATTTTTCGAGTAATAAATAGTATCATACTTAATTATAATGCCTAGTATCATTAGGCTGTGCTTGTGTCAATATTTGCAGTTAGAACTAGATCTGTAGTTACTTTCTGCCTCCCACGCAATGTGGCTACTCAAATAAGGGTCTAATGTGCACTTGGGTACTTTAGACTACCCGTTTTCTCAAATATCTGCCGACTAAAAGAATTGAACACCTTTATTGGTCCTTTTTCTGTGTAAATGTCGTAGTGTACAATTCTGGTTACATCTGGTTTCAGGTATGTACCTTACCACATATTTATAATCGTCAGTTTTTAGTGTTGAGTATTAATAGAAACTCTTTTAAGAGTGCTACCTAATCCACAAAAAAAATTCTATCTAAGATTTCAAGCGGCCAAGTACATCATTAAAATGTTATTCTAAAGCACTTGGTCGATACTATATTAGAAGCCTCTTCCTCAAACATATTCTCCTTTTTCTTAATAACTTGAACATTTTTCCTCCGGGCAGAACTACTTGGTTTACCACTTTTATCAACTATTACAGTAAACTCTCGACTTTGGATACACCGAATTTGGAAACCTTGCTCAATTGGAAACACCATTTTTGTGGAAAACATTAGTTGAAAACAATATTCCTGCTGTATAGCTTTGTCTTATTGGCTCTAGCAGAAGCTTAAACACATCTCCGGAAACTGGAAACCCTATTTTAATCCACCCTTCTGTATCCAAAATCGAGAGTCTACTGTACTGAAAATTTAGTAATGATATTAGAATAACAGAACTGTCGTATTCTTATTTATTTACTTTTTCACTTATTTTCTATAAAGTGTAGATAAATGTTGCAATCATCCCCTTTTTTTAACCCTGTCATACATAAACTTAATCTCTATTTTTATTTGGTATAAAGCAATCTATTTTCATTTTCAAAAAAATACCTTTTTCCATGAAGTAAAATCAAGATTTATCTCAATTTTTTCCAAGTCAAGTACTCACTTTGTTTTGAATCACAAAGTCAAAGTTTAGCTTGATAGATTTGAATCAAAAAAAAAAAAAAAGTTCATAAGCGTGCTCCGACCCATTTTTAACTTTTATTAATAGTTTGTGAAATGTCAAGCTTTAAAAAAAGTAACCAAGAACATTTTATAGTTTTTGTCTTTCCATTTAAAATGGAATTCAATAGTGAATTTTAATTGGTGGAGAGCACGGATTATGTAAATTCATGTGTCGTTGAAAACATAAACAGACCCTCAACTAACAGTTGATATTTGACATTATCACGAGAAAAACAAAAAAAAACAGCGCATGATATTTAGCATACATAATCAAAACGTGCTTTGGTCTTGCTTTGTTGCTTTACTTTTTTGGTATTGAAAATGGAGTTGAACAGAAGAAATAGATGTTTATCATCCATCCGATAAATATACATATATAATAAAATTAATATATAAAGATCACATGAATGTTGGTATAGTAGATGGAAAGATCGAGAATCGACTCTGTACAAAAAATAAGATGGAAAACACAACAGTCTCTTCATAAATGAAAGCACAGACCCTTCTTAATGTATGGATAATTTTTTTGCATGTGAATATGAATGATGAATTATCTTCATGTGTTTGCACATGTTCCCAATCGCTGCTTAATAGGCTGCTATTCTTATTTTGTTGATTCCTGTTGGACGATACTTTTTACAAGAATAAAATAAAACTCAGACATTTTTATGAGTGTCTTTTCTGTATATTTTTAACGTTGTACAAATAGATTCGCTGTGAAGTATAAATTATGTATGTACACTCGCTGCTTTCTCTCTTTCTTTCTTTTTTGTATTTGTTATCCACTTTTTTTTGATAGTAGACATAAAATATGACCAGAGAACGTGTTTGCATTATTGGATCAGGCAATTGGTAGGTAGTCATGGTGTCGGCGATAATACAAATGACTGATTTCATATTAAATATAAAAAAAGGGGTTCTGCTGTTGGTAAAATTGTTGGCGAGAATGTATTGAAGCATCCCGATATTTTTGAACCACAAGTGAATCAATGGGTATTTGAGGAGCAATTCAAAGGCGAGAAGCTCACCACGCTTATCAACCGACTTGGTGAGAACCCCAAATACTTGCCAGGCATCAAACTTCCAGCCAACATCCTTGCCGAACCCAGTTTAAAACAAGCCAGTCGCGATGCCAGTGTTATTGTGTTTGTCTTGCCTCATCAGTTTGTGCGAGGAGTCTGTGAAGAGATGAAGGACTGTATTGCACCTAATGCCAAAGCTATCTCTCTTATCAAGGGTTTGGAAATCAAGCCAGAAGGTGTGACATTGTTTTCCGAAGAGATTTCCAGAAAACTCGGCATCAATGTCGCTGCCTTGAGTGGAGCCAATATTGCGGACGAGGTAGCCTTGGAACGCTTCTGCGAGTCTACTATAGGGTCACGATCTGAGGAGGATGGACAATTGTTCTTCAAGTTGTTCAATACTCATTACTTTAAGATCAACGTCATTCGGGATTATGTTGGGGTTGAGTTGTGCGGTGCCTTGAAAAATGTTGTTGCTGTGGGTGCAGGTATTTCTGACGGATTAGGGTAAGATTACTATTTTTGTTGGGGCCATCGAATTTTTTTTATTTAAAAAAAACATGATAATTCTAGTTATGGTAGTAATACAAAAGCTGCAATCATTCGGCTGGGTTTGATGGAGATGCGTAAATTTGGACAGACCTTTTTTGGCACGGTAGAAGACACAACTTTCTTTGAATCATGTGGTGTTGCCGACTTGATCACCACATGCTCCGGTGGACGTAATCGTAAGGTAGCAGAGGCGTTTGTAAAGACAAAGAAACCTATCGATGTTCTTGAAAAGGAGCTTTTGAATGGTCAAAAGCTGCAAGGCACCTTGACTGCATATGAGGTCCATCAGTTCTTGAGTGCTCGCGGTATGACCAAGGACTTTGCTTTGTTTGAAACTGTTTATCGTATCATTTATGAAAATGCACCTGTTGAATCCATTGTTCGTGATATTTAGACGTTGATTTATTATTATTATTGTTATCGTTATAATCCAATCATTCACCAAAGTCATATTTAAAATGTAAATAAAAAATATATATACCTAGAAAGATTCAAGTGGAGGAGTAAAGGTTTTTGGTATCTGATTTGCAGATATTTTGAGATAAAACGTCACGTGCTTTTAAACGCCAAAAAAAACAGATTTATTCCAATTTCGAATTTGTTTAATCTCTTTCCGCAATCAAAATGTTTCTTTATAAAGAAAAAGCAAGCAAAGGCTTGAAACGTTTGACAACAAGTAAAACAAAGATATCTAACCCACAGCCAGTCGAGTCAACGTCGCCCAAAAAGATAATCAGAGCACTTTATGACTACAAGGCAAAGTCAAACAAGGAACTCTCTTTTCGTGCTGGTGATTTCTTTCATGTCATGTCAAGAGAAAACGATCGGGAATGGTTTGAAGCCTGCAACCCTTTGAGTTATTTAAAGGGACTAGTTCCTGTTCCTTTCTTTCAAATCGTTCAAGACAAAGAAAAAAAGACCGAGAATACTGGGATTGCTGAAAGTAAGAGTGTCGTTTTACATTGATGATGGTATTCTGACCCAATATTACTATTATAGTCAAACAACAGCATAAAAAGGTACCGGTTTATGGAGTAGTGATTTACGATTTTAAAGCCGAAAGACCTGACGAATTAGAAGCACAAGCCGGCGAGGCAATTGTTGTGATTGCCCAATCAAATCATGAATGGTTCATCGCAAAACCTATTGGACGGCTAGGAGGACCTGGATTGATTCCCATAACCTATGTTCAATTAAGAGATGCACTTACAGGCCAACAAGTAGCCAACTACTCTATCCCAATGATGGAAGATTGGAAAAAGAACTCGATTGCCTATGAAAATGCAAATATACCCATTTATCACGATAACCGCCTGTCTGCCATGACTTCATCTACGGCATCTTCAAGCCTCTCATCAAATAGCACCTTTTCAACGGCTACCAATAATAAAAGACCGGTATTTGTCATGTCTGCTTCGGTCGACTCGCTTGTATTTCAACATGATTGCTATTGGTTTATCATTCATGCACGTGTCTGTGATGGCACACATAGACTATTATACCGCTTATATCAAGGTAATTCTATTTTACGGAAATACCGAAATTAAAATGCATCTTGTTAATTGTTATAAAAAAAGACTTTTATGAGTTTCAAGTCAGTTTAATGCAGCTGTATCCTGAAGAGGCAACCAACACCAAAGGTAAAGATAGAGTCTTGCCATTAATGCCTGCACCAGTGGAACAAGTTGATGAAAATATAGCAGGTAACCTCCCATTGTCTGTTGAGTTATAAATAATAACAATAATAAATTAGCCGAAAGACAGATTGATCTAGATCAATACTGTAAACAACTTTTAAATCTACCTCGTTACATCACTGAGTGTGATCTCGTACAAAATCAGCTGTTTGGAATCCACAAAGGCGACATTGAAAGTGAAGATGACCCACGTCAACACCAGCAATACGCTGGCGCATTACTAAAAATCAAAATCATCCATAAAGATGATATATTTGCCATCAAAGTACCAGCCGATTGTACTTTCACTTATTTAAAAAGCAAGGTTGATGAACGTATTGGAACCACGTCTGATGTTTATTATAAAAATGAAACCACCAAAAGAGATGAACCGCTGGAAGGTCCATTGGATATGGAAGCTGCACTTATTCAGGCTATAAAGAAGGGGAAATTGACTATACTTGCAAAGTAAAATGATCAAGTCTGAATAATTTGCTTTGTTATATTATATTATTGTATTGTATTTTATTTTATTTATCATCATTTTCGCTATATATATATAAAGGTGACATTTGATATGTCGGGTAGAAATAATCGTATGCATGATTTTTTTGGAAAAAAATCATTACATTACATCATCTATGATGGGTAAACCAAATTCAAGGAGTATATTTTTACTTGCGCATTTTTTCTTCTTCTTTTTTATTGACTTAAGCTGTTGATGGTTAATAAATAAATACACTAGCTCATTATATTATAACTAACCTCTAAATGTTTACAAGAATATATATACTCAATCAAAAAGAGGACTCAGATTAATTATTAATGCACACAATTCGCACACACGTGTGTAACATGTTTTTTCTTTCTTTAAAGTGAAAATATGCACATATATTATACTGCCTTTTTCAAGAAATTGAGAGATATTTCCAAATTAATGAGAAAAGGGAGAATAATTATTGAGAAAAGGTTGTTGAGAATATATTTTGGGCACAGAGGACTACTTAAATTATAATATAACATAATATATAATAGAACAAGAAAAGTATGTTTAAGTGTTTAGCTGAACCTTACTTACCATCAATTCTGTTAAATGTCATTGAAAAGTACCTGTATGAAAATTAAGGTGAATTGATATAGGCTGATATGTTTCTCTTGATCGTTTCTCTCACTCCCCTAATGCAGTCGTCCAAATTAGTATACAGTGAGATGAGGTTTTCTCAATGCCAAAACGCAAATAATTATCAATACTTCGTCATCAGAAGATTTTATAATACCAAATTGCAAGGCGCCAAAATCCGGGATATTATTCTCTTCTGGCCATATGAACATTATTCCTTGCTGCAATGGCTTGCACTTCTGCACTTTGGAATTCTTCACTTCGGTATTTTAGTTTTTGTCCCTTTGCAATTCGGCACTATGCATTTTAGCATTAAAAAAAAACCATCTTTTTCGTAATTGATTATAAATAATTAACATTTTGACATCAAAAATATAACAGAATCTCTTTATTTTAGTATCATGCGCTTTGCTAATACCCTGATATTGACCTTAATTCAATTTTTTCTCAATCACAACGGGAAATTTTTGATCAAAAATTCAATTTATTGTCAACAAATTCACTTTTTTTACAAACGTTTTGAACATTTTTGTTACCAAATTGCAAAAAAGTTGCATTAACTGAGATTGAAGTGTCTTTTCAATTCTATTTGAATACTTTTCTCATTAAAGACGCAACTTTTTTTTTAAAAATCCAAAAACGACATTAAAGTTGCAATTTTTCTCCGACTTGTTACAACTTTTCGTCAATGTTTGGTTCGTCAAACTCCCAGCTTAAATTTCCCGTTGTGTAGACTACTTTATTACTTAACAAACTTTCAAATTACTCGCCTTTTAAACATTGGGTTGAAGTAAAACACATCGACCCTTAAATTTGTCAGAAAAAAACAGGTTTTTACTATGCTATCAAAGTGCATTATCTCTCCATCATTCTCTAAGCCGCTAATAACATCTCCTAAGCCACTTTGGAGTGTGTCATTGGAGCACACGTAGTTTTACCCGTATTAGTATTAGTATTATTGGTATTATTAGTATTATCTTGAAGAAAAGAAAAAAAACCAGTCTGTTGTTTTTTTTAAAAAAAAAAAATAGAAAAAAATCCAAAAAAGAAAACACACAGCTCTTTTTTTAAATCAAATATATTTCCAAATGAGTTCACTATTAGCGATTCTACTTGTTGTCAATTCAACACGAGGACATCATTACCTATACAGCTATCCACCTGACCCTCAAAGACCCTTTAAAACAAGTCAAAGCTTTGATTGCGTCGGCTCTCTTTTATCCGCAAATCAGTCGACTCGATTCCAGCAAGCAAAGAAAAAAGACTTTGTGACAACGCACGATGTGGTTTTTAATGTCGACGTTTCGTTTCTTGCAGATGCTCTTGCACCCAAAATACCACTCTGCGACGGTGTATTCCAACTTTCTATGGATGACCTGACATTTGTGGGACATCCTGTGAGTTTATCGTCGCCTAAAAAGGATGAAAAGGAAGAGAGAAACGACAATGGTAATAACAACAATACGAATAATAAACATATCGAGTCGGACCATGAAGACAGCGATATGGATGAACCACAGGTGGATGATAGTAGTAGCAAAAGCAGCAATTCAAATAGTAAGATGAGTAATGGAAGCAGTAGCAGTGATGAAGACAGCCATGGTCAGTCTCCTACATCGATACACATGACATTGTTTCATGTTGTCTTTGTATTATGTTGTCCTGATCTAGAGCTGAATGCACAGATCGACACTGTCTATAAAAATGTCATTTTAAGATACGCATCCGCCTTGAGATACGAACAACTAAGATGTGGGTATGTACAGGAAGAAGTGGAAAAGGTATTGGCATTAAAAGAAGAGGCCTTTAATAAAGGTAAGAAATAATAGTGGTGGTGATATATATACGTTGTATTCACATATATTCAAAAAGGGACCTCTTATGATCACATGATGAAGGATATATTAAACGAATCTTCAATGGCACGAGACATACGTCAAATCTATACCGCTATATCGGCAAACAAGGCAGCACACATTATCATTAATGATTTTATTGATCTTTCATTACAAATTCCTCTCAATAACAAAACAAACAATACAAAAAACTTGGCATCTTATGATAACGCCTCTCTCATGGATATCTACGGGGCATCGGGTTATGAGTATGATCAGTTTCCTGTGCTCTGCCCGTATCATACTTTGTTACTATTGGAGGACCCAGAAGAGGTGCTGAAAAACATGCCACTGGATGCAAGTCCGACTTTGGTACAGCTTGTTCAAATATTAACACCAACACAAAGGTAAAGGGTACAAATAAAAGAGGCTTGACTCTATATTAATAAGGTTTGTTAAAAAAAAGTATCTCTCTTTTCATTTCATCTATAAAGCTTACAGGAATTGCATTTGCTACTGGACTGTTCATTGGCTCAAATATATCGCTTGGCTGCTCATTTAATATATTGGAGAAAAGCAAAGGTGATACATACTATTAATACACGCAATACGTATGTCGTTTCACCCAATGCAAATTTAGACGAGTAAGATGATATATACATTCCTATTTCTTCATGATACAGTGCAGTAATATATATATATAAAGTCTCGTAGCACTTGAAGCTGATTTTAAATTACATGTACCCAATCTGAGCCTAACCGTACTGCTATCGCGATTATCACACAACCAACCGTACAGTCAAATTTACCGAGTCAAGGAGCTCAAAAACCAATACCTAGAAGCACTTACATGGCTTATACGCAAGGACCTAGTGGTACAATTCCACATGTACCTTGTAAGTCTAGTCAAACAGAAACCCGCCAATCAACAGCAGGAAGCAACACAGGAGGAAGAAGGTGAATTAACCTCCAGTCCTACAAACAACACTGTCGATGAATGGAATCGACTAAAACGTGTAAACTATGAACGAGCACCCAAAGAAATTTGTGAATTATTTGAGCGGTTAAAGCCGTACATGAATGGACAGCATCATGTTGAAGAAATCATTTATAGAGAGGGCATCACTCGACGCCAAATGGGCCTTGTGCTTAAATATTACAGAGATAAGATTCTGACTTTTTATCAAAGTTAAAGGACAGTTGTGTGATTGATCACAAGATTTAATATTTGTTTACAATAAATACTATACGTAGCAGTTTGGAGTGTGGGCTCATTGTGATGGATTCTTTTAATACATTTTTGTTTATGTTTGGAGATACAAACAGTGTCGTCTTTAGAGATGATGATGTGTGAAAGCATAAAATGCACCATGATGGTCTTTTCTAATGCGTTGGTTTTAATGTCAAAATACATTTCCTCTTGATCTAGTAGCTGTGTTGTATCATCGGGCATTTTCAGCTCGAGATGGTGTAAATTTGAATGCGACATATAAATACCCTCCTCTATACCATGACAACTCATCACCTTGACATGACCAAGCCAAGGACAGTGTTTTGACATGCATTCCAAAACTCTACCCTCGTCTAACCCGCACGATAAAAACTCAAGTCTTTTCAATCCAAAAGTGCCAGCGTCAGTCTCTCGGCCAAACTGGACCGAATCCACCTTTTCGAATACCAACGTCTCTAGTTTTGGAAACCACTGTAGAATGCTGGCCACGTTGTGCACTTGCGGGAACCCCTCTAAATGGATTTCCCTAAGATTCACAAGAATCTTTGAAATAAACTGCAGATGGGTCAGGATACTTGCATGCGTAAATAGTCGGTTTAAACCAAGATGAAGTGCTTCGATGCCATTTTGTTTCACTTTGGATAGTGCAGGTAATGTACTTTGGTCGTCAGGCACAATCCAGTTGATCCGTCGGAGCGTGTCTTGCTCCCATGTATTAATGAATTCTCGGTTCAGTTGAAAGGCTTTGATGAAAAAGCTATGGAATGAGTGACAGTGTTGGGCGATACTCATAAATGAGTTTCGTATACGCAGCGTCCAGGAGAGTAACTGGCGTCCAACATGTGGGTGTAAGCAATCCAATGAGAGGTATTCTAAGTTGGGGTATTTTTGGGCCATATAGTGTATCCAGTACTGCTCACTTTGATAGAATCGACATTGTTTTGTGAGCTCGACATGGCGTACGTCTGTGGCGGGTTGGTCCTTGACGAGTCGAAATGTACTTGTATCCATCGCTTGATGAATTCCTCTGCCATCACGCTGCTGCCTGGCAATCAAGGTTGAATCAGCCAAAACAAGATGCTTCAAATAGGGTGTGTTTTCATGCAGGACGTCCATCTCCTCCAACGAAAGCACGATGCTTGCAAGCTCGAGTGTTTCAATGGGTGATGGGCGTAGTAACTCGAAAAATTGATACTTTTGTGACATGTGGTCTGAATAGCGAAATGAAAGTGAAAGATGCGAGAGGTGTCTAAAGGTCGCTTTTGAAAGTAAATGGATGGAAAACATATAATCGGTGCTCTCGATAATGGACACAAGACGGTCTGACCACATATCTGCAGAGGTGTCTTCGTGATTAGTGAGAGTAAGTACATCGGGATCCCCATCACATAGTACGAGTTTCTCAACATGAGGGAAAAGACTAGGTAAGCGAGAAAGTTGTCTTGGTGTGAGATTACATTGATCAAGCAAGAGTGTTCTCGTTTGCGTCATCTCTTCATTGCAAGCTTCCACACTTTGCTCGGTGAGATAAACACGTGTTTCCAGAACACTGGTTTCCATGACATGCTTCCAGTGCTGACACGTAACGAGACATTCTCTTTTTTGCTGGTTTGTGAGATATGAAAATATACGTATTAGTATTTCTGTTGCTAGTTTTTCAACCATCACGCCTATTTTTGTTTGTTTGTTTGTAAGAGAGAAAGTATCAACTTCAAATTGAATATGCCTTTGTATTTTTTCCTGGATTTATTTCAATTGCTGTGAAATATGATTAAGTAACACAAGTGAAAAATAGAAGAAAAAGAGACAATTTTTATTCATTAAAAGTCAGTAGACATTTTATACAACATCCCACTGCGTGACAGAGTGTAAATATATAAAAAAGAAAACAAAGTAGAGAAAGGACTTTGCCTCGACACAATCGGAGTTAACGGTTCGGGTACCAAATATAAAATATAAAATACAAAAATACAAAAATACAAAAATACAAAGATATAGAATCATTTGAAATAATAAAGGGGAACAAATCAATACAGATAAAAGGTAGCAGTTCGCAGAAATACGTAAGAAAAAAGCACACGCATATAAAAGGTATAAAAGAAAATAAGCAAACTGTACTTACAGTCGGGGTAATCCTTTGTTTGAGAACGCGCGCACGAGGCGCAAGGGCAGCAAAAGCTCTACAGATGGATTAGTTTGATATATTATTCTATTATTATATATAATCACTTACCCTTTCGTTCTCACAAACTAGCAATTTGGTCGAATCCTAGTCGGAGGAAACTGGAGCGGAAGGAGCTGGGTAGGCAATGGCCAAGGATAGTGGAGGCTTTCTTCTTTTTATGGACCATGTAGAGGGCACTGGAACGGAAGGAGCTTGATATACAATGGCAAAGGAGAGTAGAGAATTTCTTCTTCTTTTTACAAACCATGTGGAGGCAGTAGAAATAAAGCAAATAGTGCATGTTATAGTTAAGATTGAAGATATGATGCAGAATACTGTTTTTGATGTTTATAAAGGTTGAGGTTTATATAGATTTTTCTGTTTTTTGATCAAAGATACAACACAATCAGGATATCGACTTCACATGTTTGATATCCTCGGAGACGTATAAAAAGAGGTGAGGGAGATGCCAAGAATCAATAGTCATTTATTAAAGCATTCAAAATAAACTGCTGACTTTAAGATTAAAAAAATTAAAATACATTGGATGAGATATTTATCATATTATATTTGAATACATATATATAAAAACTGTCTTTTTGGCCTAACTTGAATATATTTCTAGTCAAATATGATAGAACGATCAGATTGTGATTCCTCCTTTAAGAGTATTATTTTCTTTGAAACCCCCCTTTTTGTCAACTTTTTATTTAAACCCATAAATATGCTGATGCATATTTAATGACTTGTAGTCATAAATAAATCAAGTGAATACCTAAAAAGATGGGTGGTCTTCATATCTTTGCATGCGAGGTGGTTTTTTATCATCATATATTTGGTATGCTCTGAAGACTTGTCATTATTTTAACACTTGTGATGTATTTTTATAAATAGAAATAGAAAAGGGCTTCTAGAATGTACGGCTTTTTTGTTTTTCGCATCATCATCAATGCAATTGTAAATAAGCTTTTGGGTCTATCGTACTACGAGAGTAAAATAAAAAGAATAAAGAAATATTGTTTAACTGTGAACTTTATTCTTTCAAAATAACAAAAGGTCAAATTAAAGATACCCTTTTTTACAAAGAAAAAGGTGTGGACATTTAGGGGAAAATACAGATTTGATGATGGAAAGTTTAATGGGTGGATACTGTTAGTTACTTTTTCCACCTATCACAGCGAGTGAATGGTGTTTTTGTAATGTATAATCTATTCTTGTTCCTGCTTCATTGAATTGGGTACAACTAAAGTCTTTACGGTTTTGTATTGGGTTTAGTTGTTTTATTACAAAGATATACTATATTGGTATACTCATTCTACAACAGGGTCTAAAAATAAAAACAATCAAACAACTTGTTTCTTATATTGGGTGGCTTCCAAAACTCTGGATTAAAAGTTTGGATCGAGTTGAAAAATTCATTTGAAATATTCAATTCCGATTTAAAATAAATTTATTATGACTACCAAAACTCTAAGAGCATCTCCAACGGACTGTCATGACTGACTGTCAAAAAAATAATTTTTTTTAGTTATTTTACTGTCAGAAAATAAATTTACATTACGGACTGTCAAAACCAATCCCTGAAATAGGTTGGAAGCAAATTACCTTTCACTTTGTTTGTTCCTTTCTTTTTTATATTATTACTCTATTTTTAAATAAAACTATGGATATTGGAAAAATTATTTTAGCTAG
>VCJK01000601.1:4257-16485 GCA_024139485.1 Backusella psychrophila | reverse complement strand
TCATTTTAATAATCATAAAAACAAACCATATGCGAGTAATCCAAGTATGGGCCCTATTGCGGTTGCTGACACTATTGATAAAAATATGCCACAGTACATTCTATCATTATATATGTTTTATCAGCATATAAGCTATCATTTATACATTTTCTTCCTTACGATATTAGCAAAATAGTCCTTTTAGCTTTTGACTTTGTAACTCTTGTTATCTCGTTAGGTTTTTCGACTTGGGGGTTACTTGGAGTATTTATCGATTCCTCGTCACTAATATTTCCTTCGTTCTGTAGTGTTTTTCCTGTTGGTATCATTTTATCTATAACAAATTTGAAAAAAAAATCAGAATAGAAGAAGAGAAGAAGAGAAGAAACAAAAAGGGATATTTCTCCCTTTTAATGTATGAAATAGAATGCATTTTAGCATCATTTGTTTGTAATAAGCATAAATGATTGACATTTTATTATGCTTATGAAAAATATTTATGCAGAATTTAGCGTCAAATATCACTTTCAAGAAAGTCACTGCTATATCTATCAGTTAGGACAGTATGCTTTGTTGAATATATACTAATAGAACGCACAAAAAGGATGTATCTTTTCCATTCAATAAACCTGTAGTTTCTTTAGATCGAATGTAATTGTTATTATCTACAGTGTCATGCATTTTATGTGTATCATTGCATGTATATTGCAAATCTCAATATAACCAGAACCACTTTGCATTAGTGTGCATAAAGAAATACACATTTAAAGTTGCTTACTTAGTGTTCCATATAATTATATTTATCACAGTACTTTATTTCAAGAGGAGCAAAAACCATCATATAGTCTTGAAAATAATAAATCACTTTTGGAAATTTAAAAAAGTCGTCAACGGACTTTTAAAAAGGGCATTTTTTGGATTGAATCTCTTCTTCTTGTTCTTTACTTGCTGCGATAATGTCAAGTCAGAGTCAATTAGAAGAGATTGATTTGAATATCGCCAAGATTGACTCTACAATAAATGCTCTTCAAGCAAAACGACGTGAACTAGTGGAAAGAAGACAGGGACTTCAAGATGCTTTGGCTCGACAGACTATTGTTTCAGCACCACTTAATGAGGACAGTTACGAGCAAGAGGACTTTAGCTGGTCTGATAATATAAAGCGCCTAGCCAAGACACAATTCAAGATCAGTTCTTTCCGACAATGCCAATTGCCCATTATAAATGCAGCGCTCGATCAGAAGCGTGATCTGTTTGTTGTATTACCAACCGGCGGTGGAAAGTCCTTATGCTATCAACTACCAACATTATTAGAAACGGGTTTTACACTAGTCATATCACCTTTGGTGTCACTTATAAGGGATCAAGTGTTCCAGCTGGAAGAAATGAATGTGCCTGCAGTTGCGCTAACAGGTGCGTCAACAAAGGAGGAGGTAGCAAATGTTCAGCTCGGTATGGCACCACTTGGCGGTCAAGAGCCACCCTTCAAGCTACTCTACGTCACACCCGAGAAGATTGCAAAGAGTAAACGTTTTATGGCTAGATTGGATAAGGCATACAACTGTGGAGCATTGACCAGAATTGTTGTTGATGAAGCGCATTGTTGTTCTCAGCAGGGCCACGATTTTAGGTATGGATGGAAGCATGGATTTGCTGATATTTGGATTAATTGATTATACCATCATCATTCTAGACCTGATTATAAGAAATTGAGCATATTGAGGGTAAGCGCGGGTATATCCAATAGTAGCAACAACACATTTCATAATAATATATATATGTTAGACGCTATTTCCTAAAACGAAAATCATGGCACTTACAGCCACTTGTCCTTGGAGTGTCATGAAGGATGTCATGCGTATTCTTAATATGAAACAGCCTCAGTTTGCTGATGGAACTCTTGTTTATAGCTCTCCGTTATATCGTAAGCTGCCTTTCTCCTGCTGATGTTTTCACACACTCATTCATCAAATCATAGGACCCAATTTGGTGTATAGCGTCTTGCCAAAACCAGAAAAGGATGATGAATTGATTAAAGAAATCACAAATTGGATTCTAACAAACTATCCCAATGACTCTGGCATCATTTACTGTCTAAGTAAGAAGGATACTGAGGTTGTGTCGTCAAAGATATATGCAGAGAGTAAAGGAAGGATCAAATGCGCCGCATATCATGCTGATTTACAAGAGGTAAGCTTTTTATTATTAGTAACAGGAATAAGTAATTCAATTCTGTGTATGGATAAAAGGAGGATAAGGAATATATTCATCATCGTTGGAGAAGACAGGAGCTCCATGTGATTGTGGCCACTATTGCTTTTGGTATGGGAATTAATCACTTAACAACGCGGTTTGTCATCCATCATTGCATGTCAAAGTCATTGGAAGGATATTACCAGGAAAGCGGAAGAGCAGGACGTGATGGTAAACGCTCGGAATGCATTTTGTATTATCGGGGAAATGATGGTAAGGCTTGTATCTGCGTATTGATCATACAACCACTAACATCCATCGTTAGCAATGCGATTATCCTCTTTTGTTGTAAGCGATATAAATGGAAAGGATTCTTGTAGGTATATCGCCCATTTTTCTTTCTCAGTACTAAATACTGTATTTTCTTTTATTTTCAAGTGTATGAAATGGTAAATTATGCTCAAACACACCAAGACTGTCGAAAGATCCTATTTGAAAGATACTTTAGTTTGGACACGGATGGCGTAGTGAATAGAATCACGCTGGATGAAACGTGTGGGATTTGTGACAACTGTACCAGAGAAAATTCAGAGCAAAATGTTGTTGTTGAAGATATCATTGATGTTGCAAGAGCAATGGTGCGTCTTTCCAATACCGTCATTATACACAAGGAAAAGGCTACAATGTCAAAACTTGTACAGATGTTACGTGGTCGTCAACTGGGAGTAATGAAGAGTAGAGTGATGAATAGCTCTCAAATAAAAATTCCCGTGGATAGTAAATACACCGATAATGTAACTATTGCTATTAGTTCATATGGACGCAACTTTATTTAATTTAATTATGCTACTTTATAGGACCTTGAAAGAATTATAAATCAGCTTATCAAAGGAGGATATCTCGATTTGGATTTCAAGTATACACCATACAACACAATCACGTAAGTTTACCTTTTGTTTTTCTTAAATATATAATCTCATACATTGTTGAGTAGATATGTTACAATTGGTGAGCTATCTAATATATTGCTCGATGATACATTGGATGAATTTCATATGGAATTCTTACGAGCGGGTAAGAGGAAACGTGCAACAGCTGATGCGAATTCAAGCAGTGGAGCAAGAAAACGTGCTGTCACTGATTCACCCATTGAAATTACATCTGAGATGGATTCAAGCAGTGCAGCAAAAAGGCGTGCTGTCACAGAATTAGCCCCAGAGATTAAATTCGATATGGACTTTGAAATAGATTTTGATGATGATTTCAACATGGAACCACGTCAGCCTGTTTCATCACTAAATCGTAAAAAGGGAAAGGAGGTCATCACAATTGATTAGGCGTTTGCTTTGAACGCATCATTTCATCATGTCTTTTGTATTCCACCCCTCAAAAAAAAACAAAGAAAAAAAGGAATAAAATAATAAAATAATAAAAAGGCTGGCAGATTTTTAATGCTACTTTGCACACATTTGATTGGTTTATTTAAAACGCTTATATTTCTAAGTTGAAAAGAAGATATATATTAGACTCTTGTACAAGTACTAAAATAAGCTTTGAACTTACATCTTCGTTTTGAATCCTTGTCGCCGGATCTATCGAGTTTCTTAAACCAGTCAAAATGGTCTGGAACGCACCAGTCAGCTGAATCAAAGGTTTGATTATCGTTGAAGAGCTGGTTCTTGTGGACCGGATACTATTTGAGCTACTTGCAGAATCATCAGCATATCGATTCCTTTTAGCTTGGTTCAACATGTGCATCGTTTGTGTAGTAGACTCGATATCTTGACCCACATCCTGATAATCTAAGCTCGTAAATTGTTGGAGACTACTCTTTGTATTGGGCTTTAGATCTCTTGCGGAGGTGCTTGGTTTTTTAAACTGATGGTCGTCAGTCTCTATATCAGCTCCATAAATATCTGTGTAGACGAAATGAGAGTCGTCTTGATATGAAGATGTAGACGATTCATAGCTGTGGTTATTCGAAGCAAAAAAACCGTCGGCATGCTCAAGAGCTACCTGTGTACCTGAAGTAACCTTGGAACTAAGTTTAATAAGCTCTATAGCAGTTGCCCTAGCAAAGGATTGGGTGCCTCGTGAGAGACCATTGATAATTCTTCCATCCTTTCTATATTGCTGTATAGGAAGCCGTACCATGTCTGAAGCACCCTTGCTTAAATTCACCACAGGTCGAATGGGATTAATACCTGATACCATACTTCCAATTTGCGTTTCTTTAATGTGCATGATCCATTCGTCACTTATTTTATCTAAAAGTCCATCCCATCCTGTTAATCCTGTAAGCTTGATACGATCTAGTTCAAGCTGCGCTCCGTCCAAACTGACCAAGTTGACAAGCTCGGCAAATCGGCCGTCTTTGATTTTTCCGAAATCCACATGTTTTGCTTTGTAGTCAATCTTTAAGGCAGTCTGATGGATGTCAACCCATTCTATATAATGCGATGATTGTATTAATATCAATCATGTCAAACAATTTTAAAATTTTTTGAGTCTACTTACGAAAAAAGATGGGTCTTTTTTTCTTCCTTTCCTTTTTTTCCTTTTTAACATCGGAAGGGCTGATCATCACTGTAGATCTAAGGTAATGTGGATCAAAAGTGAAATATTTTATAAGGAAATAAAGCGCATCCTGATCAATAAAAAGACGGATAGGTAGAATTTCTATTTTTAACCGATGTTCTTGATCTTCTGGATAGTCTAGCAAGGGACGTAAACCAACCAGTGCCAAATTGACCATACTTGCGTTGTTCTCTCTAGGCACGTTGCTGGAGCGCATGTAACCCAAGAATTTGTTCCATTTCGATGTCTTTATGTGATCAAGTATTTCTAAATCTTGAATACGCAAATCGAGATACATTGATGTTGGATCGTGATCAGGTAACAATTTCCAGTCAATAGATAAAGAGTTTAAAGTAATTTCCATACTTGGGTCTCTAGATGTATGTTTGGTTTTATATTGTTGTTTATCTGAGTAGTCTGCTATTTCATCGCCAAAACCACTCTGGGTATGCTCGTTAGTTCTTTGTTGCCTCTTACTAGTATGATGGATGGATGCCATATCAGCACGTAAGTAATCCCAGTCGTATCCGTCGTACAACTTCCACCAAAAGTTCAAGTTGTTGACTCGCACCATGTATAATGCTTTGACATGAGTAGACTCATTTTTCTCAACATTTTTCTTATCAGCTTGATAAAAGTCATCTACTATTTTAAATTGATCGATATCCTCCAAAAGGACATGAATGATGCCATCCTGTGTTTGTATTTTATGTTTTCGAAATGGTTTTTCAGGTGGGATGTTGCCATGATGGCTCGGATCATTGTCTTTTTTAAAATATTCTTCGACATAGTTGAACCGTGAAATGTCTTTTTGGGCAAGTAAAATAGGTGGTTTAGCCTTGTTGAATGAATTTTCATCTACACTGGCAAACATATCGGGGCTAGTTTGAACAATATAGGCTGGTATTTGACTCTGTTCTTGAAAATCATCCGTCTTTTTCTGGTCCATGGCATACGTAACCAGATTGATCAGTGTCTGAAACGAATCTGCACAGGTGCTGAGATGGATATCTATGCTTGATAGCTCGATATTCACCTTGGGATGATCTGAATTTATCTTGATATTCATGTACATGTTTTGTAACTTTAGAACGGATAGAAATCCAATGGCTTCCAGGTAGTTTTTTGATCCAATAGATGTTGTTTTCATAAAGCTTTGGCTTGGCTTGTTTAATTCGATTCTATCGTCAACGAGGAAAACATTTACGCTTTCCAAACTCAAGGCAATCTTTGTGGAGGGCTGACTAGGCATGATGCAGGTAAAGACTTCTAGTCCATTCAAAACAATAGCTCCACGAGAGGGCGAATGATCAGGTATATAATCTATATATGAATCAAGGAGGTGTACATATACTTTGGTTCGTTGTATTACTGGGTCAATAAACACCATCTAGAGCATAGTTGATCATTTTATTTTAGTATTTTAATAAACCTATTATTATTATGACTCACCTCTTCGGGTGCTTTCTGAAAGTCAATAATATGATCAATAAAATCTGTTTCGATGCTGTTGTTTGGTTTCCAGCATAACTGATTTAAAGTGATACTGCTATCCTTGTGTTGAAAATCTGATTCCAGAAATAATGATAAACGGGAAACAAGAGATACCATGGGAATGTTTCTTTTATCCTAATGTGAAATTGATTTAAATATCTATACACACCTTTTTTTTTTTTTTTCTTCCCATAACAAACACTTACGTTCATTTTATCGGGAATAGATTTATGTACTAGTCTTTTGTTGTCAGAAGAGATATCATCCAAACTCAAATCATCAATATCTAAAATTGTTATGTTTTCGTTCTATATTTCAAATATTTATGAGTACATGTATTATCAAGTAAAACTCAAAAACATTTACCTGACCCATGTGCTTCAACACAGAAAAAAATTGGAATTCAGTAAATTCAATGCGGTAACTGTTTGTATAGTGGAGGTGCCAAACGGAATGGCTTAATATAGCCGAAAGTGAAAACAAATTGTTTGAATAGAATGATTTTTCACTTGAAGAAGAATTTTGACTAGAATACCGATTGCTCGAGGTTGACTCGTAACTTTGATCAAAAGCAGGTTGTAGAAAATGAGGTTGCCATAGGAGTATGTCATTTTGAAGTATTTGGATTTTGTCCCATTGCTTCTTGGATAGGCTAACTTGACTTGTAGGTAAATGACAGTTTACTTGAAATAACTATGGTCTTTGGTGTTAATGGTTTTTTTTTTTTTTAATATAAATTAGTACCAATAATGACTTACTGAATTTTGTAATGCGTATTTTTTGAAACCAATGATGGATTCTGTTTGTGTCTCAATTGGAATGTTTATATGCTCTTCACATCGACTTTGTTCCCTGTTATTTATGGAATCAAATATATATTTTATTGTGCTTGAACTTGTATCAGTGTAGGTTATATTTGCAGAGTTCTGAATAATGATATCAATATTGGGCTGCTGGATATTATCAGTCGAGATGATTGGTGTGGATTTTGCGGTGAACCAACACCTCGTTACATCTTCTACTACTGTGATTAGTATATCAAAACTGCTTGTTTTTTATTATTTTTCTATTATTCATATTTGTCATACCTTCATTTAGTTTCAAAAACACATTGACATAATCCAATGTAACCGAAATAGTTGTAGGCTTTGACTTTACTGTTGCCGTTGAGAACACGTCACTTGCAAGTGATGTGTCTGTTGAAGACTGATTGTCCCATAATCCATCCAATGACGCAATATCAAGACTGAGTTGATCCGAATGATGCCGATCATTAAACTCATTTCGTGTACACACTTGGCTCATATCTGGTACCGAGAGCACAACTCTGATGAATCCCATCTTTAGTCTGATTCTTTTGTGGTCATCCATTTTTCTTGTTTGGCGATCCAAATCTTCATAGACTGCTTGCTCTGATAGTTTTTCAGTCCTATAATTCATATATCAGATATTGTCTAGATGGCAAACAAAAAAATATTACCCTTTTTTCTCTGGTTTATTTAAATTTTTAAACCCGTATACATAATTCTCCAGTCTATCAATTATCTGTGGATCAATCATTAGTTTGAAAGCTTGGATATCAATGGTTATATCCTCATCATATGATGAATCTAGAAGAATAAAACGAGTAAATAGCTTGCATCTTGCATAAATCACAGAAAAAAAAAATTGTTTCTTTTTAAAAATATTCTTTTACCATCTGTATATTGTCCACGTGGCTTTAACTGTCGCTTTTCGACCCGTATTCGGATGACCTGCGTTTCTCCCGGAGATGTGTTTTGCTTATCAGTATAAATAGGAAATACATCGTTTTTACTGTAGGCATATTTAATGTTGTCATTAAATTCGATAATAGGTGAATATGTGTTGTAGTTTGTTTGAAATAGTTTTTGATTGAATGTCCCATAACAATCAAAGTTGGATGCTTCAGACGGTTTGACGATCCATTCCTCAAGTGCCATATTTGATATACTGACGTCAAGCGTTGAATAAAGTGAATTTGTATTTGCTTTTGTTGTTTGTTGTAATCGAGTATTAAAGTTATTGATAGATAAGCGAATATGATTAACTGCTTCGAATGACGAAGTATCCATTTCAATGGAAATATCATGTGACAAAAAGAAACACTCTATCAACGACACTTGTATTTTGACTTTTCTTTGAGTTTGTGACGAGGCATCTAGAAAAGAACTTTCGCTGAAGCTTGATCCTTCTACTGGCTGGGAATGTTGTGGTGGTACAAAGGCATTTTGTGTTGTAGTCATGCTTTCAAGTAGATCAACTAGAAATATCAGCTGTTTGGGAGTGATAGTGACTCGTGAATGAGTGACAAAGAAATCCAGTTGCTTGATAGGTAGAGAAGTATTTAGCTGTTTGATTCTAATCCAATTATCCCCATCAACTGTTGTCAAAAGAAGTGAGCGATAAGGCTGATCTTTTCTTTCTTTGGGTGTATTTGTGTCATCCACACTGCTCGAATCAAGTATCATTGAATTCCCTTGCTCTACTTCAAAAAATTGGGTATTCTCGAGCGAATAGTTTAAAAAGCCATTATCATGGCTATCCAGACTAGAGCTTCCATCTTGGTGAGTGTTATAATTCGGTAGTGAAATTAACCATAATGTAGGAGATTTGATTGTAATAATTTTTATTGTTTCTCTTGCAACAGGAGTAATTAATATTGAGCTATCTTGAAGATGCCGGTTTTCCATCTGACCATTTAGGGTAGTATCGAATTCAGGCGTTTCATCAAAGTAGGATATTTGAGGTATACATAACTCTAGTGCATATTTTGTATTGTTTTGTTCGTATTCACATGACGACAATGGAACAGCTGATCCATCATGGATGATACGAATATTGGTATCAACGATATCTATCTTGAATCTGGAAAGTATTTTATCAATCATGCGCGTAAGCACCTCCAGTCCTTCCATTGGCTCAGACTGCAGGTCATCGATAGATTGCTTTAGCTCATCGTCATTTACTTCTGTCTTGAGAAAGTCGTCTGCAAAATGCAAAGAAGGTGACAAGATGGAAGATTCTTCCATATGCGAATCTAAGTAGTAATTGTTTTATTTTAGAGCGTATATCACAACTGCTTTATCTTGATAGATACCAGAATAGCTCTTCTTTTCTGGGATTAAATCGATGCTTAGACCTTGTATTTTTAAATAGACTTCTCCACACGATAGATTTGACCAAGGAAATGATATTTGGATACTTTCGACTTGACCTCGTTCTAATAGTAATGGCATACCGTTTAAAGCCTCGTTCAGTTTCTAAATTACCCCTTATTAATATGTATGGACTGTTTTTTTTTCTCTTTTTTTTTTAAAGAAAAAAAGTATAGAATGGCAATACCTCAAGGTTCAGTTCAAGTTTTCTTAATTCAACATGGCCATTCTTTAAATCGATATCAAAATTGTCCAAATCATTTTGTACAAATTCGCCTATCGCTTTTCTCAATAAGAATTGATAGAGTCGTTTTTGTATATTTGAAGGCAAGCCAAAGTTGGTCCAACTTGATAAATATTCCCAAGCTTTCATTTTAGTTTTATTTTATAACAGGGAAGAAAGTAGTTGAAAGGTAAGAAAATGCCTTGATAACTTTTTTTTTTTTAATTTTTTTTTCTTTTTTTTTTTGCATGATATCAATCGATTGACAATTCACGCAACTGTACACATGATAATACACGTGTTTTTTACTTTTCAAGATTTGTTAAACCTGTCTATAACCCTTTGAACATCAAAGAAGAATAGGTGACATTTTAATACCATAACAATGGATACGCTGTTTCTTAAGAGATTTACTCTTTACTATCTAACTTGAAAAGCAATACTACTTTATGATATTGGTGAATTAACGTCAAATTTAAGGTAATAAAAAGTAGTACCATAGGTGTGTAAAAAATAATCTTATTCACTGATCAGAGATGTTCAAATTGATTTTAGAGTTAACATTACTGTGGAAACATTATCCTTTACTATCTTTTCTATGACTGTTACAGTGTTACTATGCAACAAATCAATCACTCAAATTTATTTATTTCACATATATTTAAAAAAAATTGACCACCAAATGGTAAATACTTAATAGTATGTACATACTCCATTATTTTTATTGAATATCATTGGTGATTGGCTGTAATGGCTGTCTGTTCTTATCTGTTGAAGAGTTTGCATCTGTTGGAGCGTTTATATTGGTAGTACTAGAAGCTACTTTATCCGGAAAAAGAATAGAATAATAGTCATCGCCATATTCTTTCTTTAATTTTCTCCTGAAATAATTCTTCGCCTGAGTTGCTGCTCTCTTCTTCTTCTTTTTTCATTCTCCTTAATACATTTACATGTACTTGGCTCTACGTCTTTGTCTTCCTCTGATGAAGTATTTCCAGCGAAGAAAACATCACCAAACACATGTTGTTTATTTTGTTTCTTTTCCTGTTGTTTTACGTATTGACTGTTTTTTGTAATTCCAAAAACAGAAAAAAAAAAATATCTGTCCCACTTTCTGGTTTGATTGTTTTATGCAGTGTGGCTTTCACATTCGTTTATCAGAATAATGAGGACATGATCCATTATTTATGCAATAAAAGGAAGCTTGTTTATCTTTTTCTCTCTTTTTCTTTCACTCACTTCACTATGATTTACAAAAAACGTACTTCTCTACTCTCATTCAAAATGGGAAAAGATATCTTAAAACATGGTAAGACAGATATCTTTGAAAGCATACACTGATACTTACACCTACTCTTTATTCTTATTATCAGCATCAAACCATCACTCTTCATGTTTCAACTCTTTTATTTGTGGCTGCAATGCAAATGGTTTCATGAAAGGGAATCAGCGGGTATCATTATATTGGCATCCACGTTGTTTTAGTGAGGGTCTTAGCGGAAAGTATAACGACCTGGTTCGTATGCTACGACATTATTATAAACATGTCTGTTCTTTTCAAAAGGTAAGAAATATATCAAGCTCATGCTGGATACTTTATTTTCTGAATGGCGTCATTATAATACCATTTATCGTGAATGTAACAATATCCTTAAACAATGGTCTCTAATTTTTTATTTTTTTTTAAAAAAAGAAAAGGCACAATAAAAGAAGTGCGTTTGGACAAGAATATGGATTATATTGAGATCAAAAATATGCAAGTCAACAAGCAGCCAAAATGAAGAAACGGGCTCTTGACTTTGAAGAGGATGTCCAAGTAGAAGCCTTTCGAAAAGTATTCAGAAGTATTGAAAATGTAAAAGAGGAAGCTTAGAAAGAAAAAGAAGGTCATATAAAACAGAAGGAGAAACAAAGAGAGCTACCAGAGACTGTTCAGGATATATTGAAAATGACCAGGAATGTTCCTTCATGTGAGTAGGTGAGTAAATGTATCTTAATATAAAGTTTTATTTACAAAAAAAAACCCAACTTCTTTTTCCTGCAAAAAGCCTCTCTCAAATTGATACTGGTACTTATGTCCGAACACACCACAGCAGGCTTAAAGGACCAAAAACTCTAGATGAATTGAAATTGGTATTTACAGAGATACCAAAGATCCTCAGCTGGAGCGACACCCTTGCTGAAGATGCCATCGATTTGTACGATGATGAAGATTCAAGTGCTTCCTCCCCAGACTATACCTTTGATACCTCTTCCGTCAACAGCTCCCAGTAGTCTTCAAATTATATGATAACTTTATGATAGCCACCAATACATTTAAATTCCCGCATCATCACTAAAATGCATATGTACATTTATCAATAAAATAGAAGGTAGAATAGCCTTATTTTTATTTCTGTTCTCATCACTAGCATATCTTTCGCAATATTCACTTTTGACGATATGAGGCAAATAAAGTAATTACACGTGATACGGTAAATCATTGTTCCAGGAAAGAGTCGTCACACATTTCCAGTTTGCCACTGAATATTTTTTTGTAAGAAACTCAGTAAACTTGTCTCAGGACTTTCTTCTCTTTTTCTTTCT
>VCJK01000596.1:13128-23873 GCA_024139485.1 Backusella psychrophila | reverse complement strand
GATATCAAGTGTAATTTATAACTTTGCGTTATAAATCAATACGATGAAAGTCCATAATACTGAAATATGAGCCATCAGTTTTAAGAATGGAAAGGTGTCTTTTTATTTTATTGACAATGTAAATGTATAGGGTAGAATCAAATCGAGTACTTTAGTTTATGCATTTAAGCATCAGATGCATCTTGTTTTTTTGATGACTTTTTATGAATACATATTAAAAGAATATGACTATTCCAAAAAGAAATAGTCTTTTATGTGGATATTTCTATTGCTACCAGGAGCTTACTATAAAGCCTAAGATCGATATGTACATTATTTTTTTTTATTAGTTTGATTATATTGTCGTTATCATCATTTAATCGAGATAAATATCATTCCTAGGATCTTCATTATCAGACGAATTATAGTTGGGATCGGCAAAAACTTCAACCGAATGAGGGTTGTTTTGTGTAATATTGGCATTCTCTTTCTCGTCATCACTACACTCGGTATCATAGTTGATATCATTGTTGTTTTCATTGTCTGATGATCTGGAGTCATTACTGACATTGTCTTGTATTCCAGATTCCATTCTCAGGTTTTGTTTTAGTAGCTGGTTTTTTTCATGTTGATGTTTTTCTTGTTTGAGGTCATCAAGTTCTTTTTGTAATGCACCACTATTTACTTCCGTTAAGGACATCTCGGCTGTGGTACTATCATCATCACTACACTCGGTATCATAATCAGTGTCATCCCTATCGTTTTCATTATCAGATGAATCATAGTTGAGATCATTATTGGCATTGTCTTGTATTCCTTCTTCCATTTTTGCTAATTTTTCTTTTAGTAGCTGATTTTCTTCATGTTGCGCAAGTTTCTCTTGTTTAAGGGCATCAAGTTCTTTCTGTAAAGTATTGGTGTTTAGTTTGCTCTCTTCATGTTCCTTTTCCATTAGATTTATCTTTGATTGGAATGACTTCTCCAAGGCCTTTATTTTGTCTTCAATGGATTTGTCAAGACGTTCTTGATTATTACTTGTTACAGAAGATTGTCTTTGGTCGTTTTCTTTACTGTTGGTTCGGTCGTCATCCTGTATGGTTATATACTCTGCTTTTTCTTCTGATTGAATGTGTGATATTTTTAATGATTATTATCTTTATACAAATAGAAATAAGCAATACCTTTTTGTTCTTTCTTTGCGTAATATCCTTGGATGTTTAATCCTATGACTTCTTCTTTTGCACCGTAATAAAAATTATTAGCAGCCTTCTGGTACCAATTAACAGCTAGTTGCAGATCTTGTACTTTATCGTCATTTTGGTAAATATTCCCTAAAACGTACTGAGCCCATTTATTTCCTTGATTAGCTGTCTTTTTATACCATTCAATAGCAGTATCGATGTTTTTGCTTGCACCATATCCATGATGATATATCCAGCCAATTTCATTCATAGCCTTTGTATTTCCATTATTTGCTGCCTTTAAATAACAATACATAGCTTGTTTATCATTTTGTGGCACACCTTCTCCATAATAATATAATGAGCCAATGTTAAATTGAGCATTTGTATTGCCATTAGATGCTCCTTTCAAGTTCCAATACATGGATTGTTTATAGTCTTGAGTTACGCCTTGACCCCTTCGATACATATAACCAATTTGTGCCTGTGCCTTATCATGACCTTGGATTGCTGCTTTATGTAACCATGGAAATGCTTTGTTATAGCGTTGACTCTTATAGTGGTCTTCACCAATTTTATAGAAAGTCTCAGGGCTATCCTCTATTTCTGGTTCAGCGATAGCATTTCCACCGCCTTTATTTATTACATTTAATGATTAAACTTGGTCTTTAAGATGCAGAGTCAGATCAATTTAAACTTACATTTTAAGGCTTGAAATACTTGTCCTTTTGTAAGTTCTTTATTGGTATCTTTTTTAGTATTTCTAAAACTATTAAGCATTTATTTATCTTTTGTTTTAAAAATGAGAAATGAAATAAAAGTAGGGAAAAAAAAGATAAAACATTTTATTTAGCAATTAATTCAAGAAAACAAAGTTACATACGCAAAGCCCAACTAGCCACATCGGCTTATTTTTTGTTTTGTTTTTTTAAAATATAAATATTTAAAGGGAATAAGTTCATTGACTATACCATCTTTGTTGAAGTCGTAAAACATCGTTTATATTTTGGTAAAACATCTATTTATTCCCAACAAGAATAAGCATAAAAACCTTGCATATTTCTAGAAGCAACATTGACCAAAAATGGCAGTCATGAAACTGTTTTTAAAAGCGTGCCAAGCCATTTGCGGATATTAAAATTAGAGATCATGCGTGGCGTTTTGCTCTCAAACTTCATGGCTCTATACACATCTCTTTGTTTTCTTCTAGACCAGCCTTAGATCATCTTTAAATACATATCTTGTATCAAAAATGCATTTTTCTCATCAAGATTCAGTATTCAAAAAGATAAAACTGCGTAGTGGTGAAGTAATACTATGCATTGATTTCAAACAGTAGTTTACGATAATAGCTCATTCCTTTACGACCAAAGCAATGCTGTGTAAAAAAAATAAAAGTCCTTTATTATATAATATTCTAACTTTTCACTTTCAACTAGCAAAAAAAAAAATCCAGAGAAATACTAAATCGTTTGGGTTTAATTCTTCAAGACAAATCTAAACCTAGGTTTTCCTGCTTTCAAATCTGTAATTGCCTCGTTCACCTCACTCATGGGGTAAGTCTGATACCAAGCTTTGATTTTTTTACGAGAAACTAATTGAGACATCTCTTCGGTATCTTGAGGTGTACCTAAAATAAAAAGTTTGTGTCATTATCACTTTTCATACTTTCCCTGAAAAGACTTACCAACAAAGCTTGATGCAATTGCAATTTGGCTAGTTGTATATTGAAAAATTGGAATAGAAGGCAAATCAAATGTTGGTAAAGCAAGATTGATAAAAACACCGTTGACCTCAAAGAGTGGAAGGATGCTTTCCCCTACAAGAAGAATTAATATATTGTGACATGTCATACAACCCTAAAAAAATGTTACATTTAAAATCCTCTCCCATTCCAGTACACAGAAGGTGTGTTAATGAATGTTTGATTTTATCCATCTGCTTTGAATCACTTGTATTAACATAATCATCAGCACCGAGATCAAAAGCAACCTGGCGCTTCGCTTCTGAGTGCGACAAAACAACCACATGTGCACCTAGTACCTTGGCAAACTAGACACCAAAATGACCAAGTCCTCCAAGCCCCATCACGCCCACCACACTGGTGGTATCGACATTCCATCGCTTCAAAGGAGCATACGTCGTCACACCCGCACACAGCATAGTATATGCATTTTCGCTCGTCACATCATCAGGAATCTTGACAACAAACTGCTTGTTTCCTCTCCATTTTGTGGTATACCCACCATATGTCTTTTGTCCATTTTGGATACCGGCTATTGTAGGTGGTATAAAGGCCACTCTTGCAGCAGCTTATGGCATCTGCAGAGCAGGCCGGGCACTCACCACATGAGTAGCAAAGGGGGCCCAACCCAACACGGTCGCCGACTTTAAATTTGGAGACGTTTTTACCCACTCTCGAAATAATGCCAACGAATTCGTGGCCTGGAATGACAAGATAGTCGGACTCTCCCCTATCAATGACATTTAGAAGAAAGCTTAGTCATGAAACTTTCATTTCTTACCATGAGCTATCAATGGTATGTATGTCAGAACCACATATACCACTGTCTGTTATGTCGATATCAACATCGTCTTCATCCCATGTCTTGAGTTCAAATTCAGTCAAAGTAAGTGGTTTATCTGTTAAAAAGATTTAGCAATTTTGGTAGAGTAATCTATACAAAATTATTTTAACCTTTTGAATGGGCAGCCCATGCCATAAATGTATTAGTCATCTTTTTTTCCAAGAATGGTTTGCTTTAATAAACCGATCATATTCTCCTTTTTTATATAAATCCATAGCTTAAAAAAAAATTGACATGTATATTCAGAAATGAACTTATCAAGACAATGGCATAGTGGGTCGGTGAAGCAAGACATATAATGCCCAACACATTTTTTTTTACTAATGTATGTAATGAATATCCATTTTATACTATAGGTCAGGTTGGAAATGACATCAATGGTTACGCCATTTATTACCATTCATTTTAGGCATTACCATTTATGATATTTATCGAGTGAATTGCAAAAGTTCCTTAAAAAAAAAACAGGTCACTGAATTGGAAAATAGACAGGTCATGGAAAAGAGATTGGAACTCTCGCTTTGCAATACAATATATGCAATCCAACATTTTCCAATTTACTTTTATAAATTGCTCCATTTTTTTAAAATATAGATATATGTTACCATTCCTTTGGATCAACTGTTTTTAATGGAATCTGTACAACTTGAATTTTGAACTTGGGGACCAAAAAAAAATCGGCACATTTAAACTTTATCCTGTCCTGAAATTTGCATGAGTAAGCCAACATTCTGGTAATTGAAAAGGCCGAACCGCAGTCTCTTTCGATAGAGAGAGAAAAACAAAATTACTATCCTGATTTCGTTTATTTTAAAATATAAAACCAATCACCTCAAATATACAAATGTATAGTATTTAACATTTAAATAATTCAAGATTAATGTCATAAATAGTCTCGAAATTTTGTCTTTTTTGTGTTGTGACCACCGTCTTTGAACACTCCATTGACAGAGTGGCATTGTTATGATATAAACCAATCTGTTTAGAAGGCTCTGCCATGACACAGTTACATTAGCCAACAGGGTTTGTCTCTCTCTTTTCTAACAAACTCTTATCTTTTTCTTTTCTTTCTTTTTCTCCCACTTGTTTGAATAATTTGTACAATTAAGGGTTCCATTACACAATTGCTTTTAGCACTTTTAAGAGAAAACCTTGTCGGGTTTCTACTAAAAAGAAATAGGCATAATTGAGTTTAGACTCCATTTTTTTTTAAACCATTGCGTCTAAGAGCATCCCCAGCAGTTGTTTTATTTTAATTTATCACTACAATAAAATTAAAATAAAACAACAGCTGGGGGATGCTCTAATATCATATAGAATTCATACAAAAATTATATAGAGACATTTAATGAAATTGATGACAGCTTTCTATCCATTATTTTTTGAATTAAAAAATGATGAAAAAGTAAAAACCAATCGATTGGTATTTGCTATTTTTATAAATAGAGTGTTTAAATTAGGCATCTTGGACACTTGTAATACGAGTAATATCCTCCTTGTTACCAATCTCCTTGTTACCAATCAATTCATTTTATTGATGTTAATGTAGCACTTTTAAAAATAAAACCAAACTACTCTAAAATAAGTTGTCTGTGATCTATATCTCTAAAAAAGGAACTATTTTTTATTTTTACATTTTTCTACTTGTTGAAGAGTTGAATTTGGTTTAATTTTCTAAATCAAGTATCGTTTTGTATACATATATCTAATATAAATAGCAGTGTTTTTCTATTCTTTTCAACAACAAAACAAAAACAAATTATTCTTATAATGAAGCCTACTAGTGTTCTCTTGGTTCTCTCTGCCTGCCTTTTGAAGCTCGCATCGTCTTATGAACTCGTTGACTGTGATGACCTGTCATCTAATATCTGTACTCTATTCAGTGGTGAAGGCCGTACTTGCGGATGTACCGATTCTATATCACCCACTTGTACCCAGAATTACTACCAGTACCATGGTAAATGTATAGACCAAGTTTATACTGACCTCTGTGTCGCCTTTTGCTCTTCTGATGGCCACATGTGTAAGGGCGATAGTCCTGCATTCTGTAACGAATACCAAGATGGTAATAGCACCTCTTCCGACTAAGATATATTTAATTTATTGTTGGCCAATTGCTTTCGACTTGCTTCCATTAACTGAAATGAAAAACTATTTTTTTTTTAAAAAAAGTAAAATGAAATAAAATATATGTTTAAAGAATACTTGTTGTAATTAAAAAATTTGTACTTTGGTTTTTAAGCCAAACCAAGTTAAAACTGAAGACACCTTTTCAGTACAATCATTTGTGCGCGTAAACATTAGGTTTAAAAATAATGTTTTTAGCAGCAAACATTACTGTTTTTATTTGATGTTTAGGATAAGCATTATCCTTTCATTCAAAAGCCTTTAAAACGATTTAAATGGACTTGAATACGAAAAATGACATAAAGTTAAATTGCCCTTAAATACAAAGCCAGTTCAAGGATTCAGCATAATATCCTGTGACTGCTTGTGCTGGCCAAAATCTTTAAAACAAATAAAATAATAAACATCACTTTTCCTTGTTATTACAAAACAAAACACACTATAGACAAATGGGAAGAAGAAAGAATTACATGGACGACGGTCAAGACTCCTCAGATGAAGAAGGCGGTCGTATCAGTTTCAATGTCACCGAAGATGACTTGGAGAGCGAAATGGCAGGCTTTTCCGGCTCACGTCAGCAGCGTCGCCATCGCGGTTTTGAAGACGACAGTAGCGACGAGGAAGACGCTCATGGCGGATTAGGTGCAGGAAACACATCAAGTTTGGCAGCGTCATTTTTACCGACAAGTTTTCAGGCCGCCTCAGATGACGCATCGCCAAAGCCCAAAAAGGATCCCGTCAAACAAAAAGTCAAGAGCTCCATGAGTTTTAATCGGTCCGGTTCGTCAACACCACCACCTAGTTCAGGGTTTGGCGAGTTTAACAAACACTCAAAGGGATTTGGTAAAAAAATGCTGGAAAAGATGGGTTGGTCTGCTGGTAAAGGTCTGGGTGCCGAAGGAACAGGTATTGTCAACCCCATCGAGACCAAACTGAGACCTGCACGTATGGGTCTTAGTTTTAAGGGCTTTGACGAACGCACAGATCAAGCAAAGGCAGAGGAAAAATTTCGTCATGGCTCTGATAGCGAACAAGAAGAGGAAGAGGAACAAAAACCAAAGCGACGAAATGCATGGAAGGAAAATGGATCCAAAAAGCAACAAACTAAAAAGCGCAAAACAATATACAAGACCGCAGCACAAATCATTGAAGAAACCCAATATATACCAGTCAGTGACAGCAAGGTGATTGACATGACAGGACCCAGTATTCGCGAAATCGACATTTCCGAGATTAGACGGACCGATTCACCCACGCTGATGGAAACAAGCTCTCGATTCCCAGAGCTGAGACACAACTTGCAACTCTTGATGGATCTAGCAAAGGGCGATTTGGAGAATTTGGCACGTGAAACACAGTCTTCCACACTAAAAATGTCGACCATGCAAGCAGAACTGGAGCACGACCAAAAGAGCCTCAATGACCAGGATGAAGAACTGAAAAAGGTCGAGAAATTACAGGAAATCACCCAACAATTAGAACGCATCAGTCGGGATGCACTGGGCACAGGTGCCTACAATAGTGGAAACATCACTGCTCTCTTTGGTGAATGCTTTGATGTGCTTGAACGAGAGTTTGTCAATGAAATCGGTCGTTTTGAGATTGACCATATTGTCATTGCGGTATGGGCGCCCGTGCTAAAGTACAACTCGGTAAACTGGAACGTACTAGAGAACCCCACATTTGGATTGTTGGATGTCAAGCGATGGCGGAAACTGCTGAGGTCAAATGATGATGAAAAGGCGGCCAACGGATGGATTTCAAGGGCACAGCAGACCGATCTTGTATGCACGCCCTTTGAAACAATGCTGAATACAATTTGGTTGTCTAAAGTGAGAAGTGCAATAAAGTAAGTTTTTATTGTGGTATAATATAAAACCAATGATAATAACACTGTTTTCTTAGTAATCAATGGGATATCCAACATCCTGATCCCATCATTCAACTATTAGAAGAATGGGAACCTGTGCTGCCTGAATTCATCCTCGACAACATCATTGACCAACTTGTCTTGCCCAAAATCAACCGTGCTGTTTCTGACTGGAATCCACGCACTGATCCTGTGATGATTCATAAATGGATCCTCCCCTGGCTCTCGACCATGAAGGCCTATCGACTCGGTGATCTTTTTACCACCATTCGACACAAGATTTCTGTTGTCCTACGACAATGGCACCCCTCAGACGAATCCGCACTTCACATTATATCACCATGGAAGGATGTTTGGACTCCCGAGCAAATGGAGAACTTTGTCATCAAATCGATTCTACCCAAGCTGACAATGGTGCTTCGTGAGGAGTTTAGTGTCAACCCACGTGACCAAAAGATGGAGCCCCTCATCTGGTGTCTTGCATGGAAGGATGTGATTTCAGATACAATCATGGGGCAGTTGCTAGAAAACGAGTTCTTTAACGACAAGTGGTTACATGTGCTCAAGCAGTGGCTCAGTCTTGACGTGACGCAGATCAATTATGATGAGATTAGTGACTGGTATCGTTGGTGGCGCCAGGTGTTTAATTCATATCATCTTGATTCAAACAAGCTGGTGATGCAGTGCTTTAGAAAGGGTCTTGAGATGATGGATCATGCTATTGGAGGCGATGATTTGTATTCAATGGGCCTTTCAAGGAAATAAAATTTTCGTGACTGACAACTTTTTTTTTTTTATTGTTTTAATTGAAAGTACGCGAGTTTCTTTTTTCTTTTTTCTTTTTTTATTATTTATATCGCGAATAAACGTGTACATAACATGGTCAGAATTGTAAATCGTCAATACCATCAAGCATACGAATACATCAAAAAAGACGCTGTAAAGGGAAGCTGTCTTATCTTTGTTGCGTCTGATGTCGATTCTATATGTGCCGTTCGCATATTCCAGGTACTTTGACATTAAGGAACCAGGGCACCACCAGTTTTAGCTAATAAAAGAATAGAGTCTTTTAAAGAGTGATTTTATATCTCATAAAATTGTTCCTCTTTCAGGATACAAGGATTTAGAAAAAGCAAATACAGAAATAGTGCAAAGAGACAAAGACGTAAATAATACAACAACTTGACGAATATATCAAATATTCACATTTTTATTACTGTATATAGTTGACATCGATTGTTATGATAAACTGTGGTGGCATTATTGACATATACCAATATCTTGAAGTCGATGATGATGTAAAGATATACATCATTGATAGTCATCGACCACTCAATCTCGACAATTTACACGACTCTAAACGAAACGTATGCGTCTTTGATGATGATGATGAGACGGAAAAGTTGAGTCCAGTATTGGAAGCATTTTCCGCATTGATGGTTGGTCTTTGATATATACATCATGTTTATTATGCTGATACATTGTAGTATGATCATTCTAGTGATGATGAGGATAGTGACTCGGAAGATGATGACGACGATAATAACAGAAATAAACGACGAAAATTAGACGACGATGGAAATGTCATGAGTAGATTACAAGTACGTACCCAACGACGTAAACAAAACAGACTTTTGGCAGAATACTATTCGGGTGGCATGTATTATGCAAATGCAGTATCAGGCATGGTCTATCAACTCGGAAACCAACTCTCCAAAACAAACAATGAACTATTATGGGCTGCCATTGTTGGTGTCACTGCACAATATATATTTGAAAGAATCGATACCCAAAAGTATCTTTCCAATCTTCAAGTGTTTAAAGATGATCGAGAAAGATTGGATACACAACCCTTGTTACAGTCTGGAAAAACCGCAAATATCAGTATCAAGGCAGAGGTTGAGTATAGATTCATGATGTTTCGGCATTGGAGTCTATACGACAGTATGTATCACTCTGGATACGTTTCGAGTAAACTAGGTGTTTGGAAAGAAGCTGGAAAAAAGAGATTAAACAACATGTTTGCAAAGATGGGGTAATGATATTATTGGAAAGTGACGGGATAGAAAGGGTTAAATGGTTCTCTTTATAGTTTCTCACTTCAACAGTGCCAGCAAACATACACACATATGGATATGGATTTGAAACAAATGCTGCACGATAAAATTGATAATATTGCACCACTGTATGGCTTGACCGATATTTGCTTCCCCAGTTTCACACGTCACTATGGCTACGAGCATTGTCTCTCTGCCAGCGATGTTGTTTATGCTCTCGCCACACTTTTGGAAACAAGTCCTGCCGCCGCAACACGTCTTGGAGAAAAAGTCGAATGGAACGAAGAGGAAGATTGGGGCACAATAGAAAAAGACGACGGTGAGGAGCTGGGGAGTGTACGTCGTGCATGGTGGATGCGAAACTTTTACACCGCCTATGATGCCTTGGGAATGGAGGAGCCTGACTTGCTATTGCATGGATTGAAACTGTGTATGAAGATACAAAAGGTGGTGGTGGAACAGGGCACCGATATTTTGGTAAAGAAAATGGCAAAGTCTCTCAAAAACTTTCGATTTGTAAATATTCGCAACAGCGCCGACCTTCCCATATTCCAGCATCCATTGACATTAGGAAAACTTGCATCGTTTCTGATTGACGCATACAGAGTAAGGGAGGGATTTTAAAATTTTGCGGGCGCAAGCACTAAAAAAAAAGGGATAATTAGGAACACGGAAAGAAAAATCTTCCTTTTGTCATCTCTTCTCTTGATGAAGAGCACAACACTTCATTGATATTGGCCACCACAGGTGCACCCACCTTTGGCGATGTCCGAAAAAAGTAAGCAAATCACTGTGATGATAGAACGACGACTTATATTTTTTGTAGTACATTTGGTTTGTCGTTTTTAGAGGCGGCGGAAAAGACGGGTGCCCGTATTTCCTTTGATAGCTTTGAAACATTTGTCATCCAAGTGCATCAAAGCGATATAGACCATTTTATTGA
>VCJK01000587.1:56625-72524 GCA_024139485.1 Backusella psychrophila | reverse complement strand
CTTGAATACTGGAATGCAAACTATTCCGCCTGGGTCAAGAACTGATCTTTGTAAACCGAACAAACGAACTGCAAACTTGGAACAAAAAAAAAGGGATCAATGTCTGATTAACATGGGAAAATACTACCACGAAAAAAGAAAGCTGGCTCTCTCTACACAGTGGCAAGGAAACTGGTTGGCTATATTCAAAGGGAACAGACAACAGTCTGTCTTTGTATACTCTCAAACATATTCAAACACTCAAAAGAAACACTCCAACAATCTACATTTGATGATGCAACAATGTGTCACATTTACAAGTTCAAATGGGCAAAACATTTTGGCTACTCAGGTTTGATTCTTTTTTTTTGGAGGAAAATGATAATGATTAGGTAAAGCATTGTATTCTTCTGCCTCGGCCTACGGCAAACCCACCACCATGTGGTCTGGTCTGTTTCACGAGAAGTGGTTCCACGTCACCGACAGTTACCTTTGGGTGACACTTTACAGAGTGAGATGGATGGTTCCAATATTTGATGCCTCTGACTAAGCAAAGTAGAGAAGTGGTTCTCACATCATCGACAGTTACCTCGGTAACACCTTACAGAATGATATGGATGATTATCAATGAAAATGGAGAATAGAATGCTTTGTTTGGTCGACATTGTTTCTTTTACAATGAAAAAGGTAATGACTTGAATGGTTTGTTACTGCTTGGCAACATATAGAGTGTATCAATATCTATTGTACATGCATTAAATTGCTGTTGTATTTTATAATTGTCATTAATAAATCCACCAGAACCAGCATTTTATAAACATAAACTAAAATGTTTTTTAATAATAAAAGAAGATTTTTTAATAATAAAAGAAGATTTTTTTTGTTATTGAAGCATCATCTATTTTCTACAATATTCTTGATTGCTTTGAATCTACTACATTGGTTATCTTGATCCAATTATTGTTATTTTTCTCAATAATTCTCACTGTTTTTCTCAATTATTCTTATTTTGTTTCTCAAAATCTTGAAAAAAATAGTAAGATGAATTATCTCTGAACAATTCATTATGGTTACATTATACATTGATTTTGCCCTGGTACTTTCAGTGGGACAATATACACTTTCTTGTCACAATGATAGGCTTTTTTTCATTAAAATTATTGGTATTATTATCATAATGGATAGTACATTCACTTTCAATTACTTGTATTGTCTACGAGTATTTGAAATACATGTTGCCATCTAGGTTAGTTTTGGTTTTTAATTCTCAGTGTTTTCACAATAGAACTTCATAAATGCTATTGTGTTATACAGCGAATGTGCGAAAAGGGGAAATAATAATACATACGAAATAGTGGTTACACCAACGAGATCAGACAATCACTAATAGAAAACAAAATGGTGTATGTTGTAAAAGAAGAACAAAGTAAAAATGCCTTTTCCTTTCTCTTTATCAATACAACTCGACTTTTTTCAATCAATAGGTTTGACCAGTTGATGAACTTGACCAAAACTTGGATCGCTATCTTTCTCAAGACGACTCGACAAGTCGCTGACGCACTCAAAAATAGTGTCGACTTTGAAAGCAAATCTCGTCTTTGGAAATATTCAGTTTGATTATTTAGAAATCACTGCAAAGGATGGCATTTTCTGAAGAATGGTGGTGAGCATGATAACTGCCAATCATCTCTACTGGAATGGTCAACCAATGAGGTGGTGAAGAATTATTATAGACCAAGTAACCTCTATTGTGATTTACTCATTTACTCGGCCACAGGATCACACTTTTATGAATGAGTCATATCACAGTTGTTTTGGATTATGTAAAGACACTAATATAACAGAATTATATCGTCTCTAATCTACCAATGAAACTCTCTTTGACGTATTAGAACGTAAAAGAGCCGAGAGAAGAGAAAATAAAAACACTTAAATGTTCACCATTGTAGCTCACACCGAAATATTATACGACTTGAACTATCGTTCACATTAAAATTAGATGATGAAAAATATTATGAATATCAATCGCTATAATGTGATTACTTTAATCACTAGCCCTTTTTGAAAATGGGACACAAACTTTTTTTACAGATCAGCAAAAAGGTACACCAACATGGATTGTAACAAAAATGCCATCATTCTATTTGATAGAAAAATGTGGAGACAGAATAGGTACACGAAAATGCGGGGAATTTTTTGATCTTTTTGCATATGAAATTTAGACATGATTTTTTTTAATTCTTCAACCTATTCTTCTACAAAGTAATATATAAAAGGTTTTTAGTAAATAGATCTATTAAATATACCTTTACAAACCAGCTCAACAAGCAGTTGAAAAACATAAATAGAGAAAGAAGAGAAAAAGTAAAAAAAAAATACATGGATGGTATCTGATTTTTGCTTGGTAATATAAATCAAATGTTTCTGTGTGTTATTGCAGCTATTTAGATTTTGACATCACTTTAAGGGAAAGGATCCAATAAAATCAATGTATTTTGTTCAAGTGAAAAAACTGCCATATTTTTTAATTGCACGTGAAAATGTGCTCTGGATCATTAACATGTGAAATATGAGCTTCAGGGACGGCCAATTTTTCTGACATTCGGTATATATATATATCCTTCTTTTTCATCCTTTTCTTCTTCTTTTTTTAATTACAAAAAAATAATAAAAAATGACTGACGCCAAGGATAGAATCAATACCATCAAACAACACTTATCTCCTGCACAAGAATATAGCAATGCTGTAGAGTAAGTGTACCATTTCAAAATCAAGCTTTCAAAATTGCTTATATTCTATTTTAGTCCTGTAGCCAGTATGAACGAAGAAAGAGCAAAGGCTTCCTTCAATATTAGAGAATTAACTTATCTTTTGGATGGTGGAGAAAAAATGACCTTGGTAGAGTTACTATGGGTGTGATACGAATGATAAGAATATTAACCAACAATGTAATAGATGAAGGAAAGGTTCATGCAAGACTTTGAAAGAGATCCTTTATTTAATATGGATGATATTCATGATATTTCAAAATCTGAACTTCGTGAGAGAACAATGGAGAAGGTATAGTTTGGGATAAAATGTAGAAGGGAGGGATATTCATTCATAAAATATTTTAGTTCCGCAGTATTCTTTATCATCTTTCCAATGAATCTATCGACATCTTTAGAAGAAGAATGGAAGTGATTAGTATGATTGATCCTGGTACTTGGACTCGTTTTGGTGTTCACTGTAAGTCTTTTTTTTCTTATCTGATTAACAAATGCTTATCTGATTTTCTTACGCAATTTAGATGGTTTATTTTTGGGTGCTTTACAAAGCAATGCCACTTCTGGACAGCTTGGTTACTGGCTTCAAAGAGGTGCCCTTTCATTAACCAATATGGTAGGATGCTTTGCTATGACAGAGTTGGGTCATGGATCTAATGTACCTGGTCTTGAAACAACCGCCACCTTTGATGAAGCATCTGACCAGTTCATTATTCATACACCAAATGTGACGGCTACAAAGGTAAGACATTGTATCTATTTTTCAAAAAAGAATAAAAAAACTCATACCCATATAGTGGTGGATTGGTGGTGCCGCCCATAGTGCTACACATGCCTCCGTCTTTGCTCAGTTGGTTGTAAAGGGCAAACGTTACGGCACAAAGTGCTTCGTCGTGCCTTTAAGAGACCCCAAGACATACAACACTTTGCCTGGTATCAACATTGGTGATATTGGTAAAAAGATGGGTCGTGATGGTATTGACAATGGTTATATTCAATTTACACATGTACGCATCCCAAGAGGATACATGTTGATGAAACATACAAAGGTATCTCGCTCTGGTGATGTTCAAGAGCCTAAGCTTCAGCAATTGGTAAGTTTATATAAATAAACATAAACATATGGAGATTCATTATTAAATACTATATAGACTTATGGTGCTTTGCTTCAAGGCCGTGTTGCTATGGTTGTTGATAGTGGAAACACATCCAAAAAGGCACTCACCATCGCCATCAGATATGCCGCTGTTCGCCGTCAGTTCTCCAACTCAAAGAGTAACATTGAAACCAAGTTGCTCGATTATCCTATCCATCAACGTCGTCTTATGCCATTGATGGCTCAAACATTTGCCATGTTGTTCACTGGTACTGAAATGACCGCCATGTACACCAAGCTGATGAGCAAATTGGAAAGTGCCGATGCCGACTCGAGTGACTTGGATCAAGTTTTGGAAATGCTTAAGGAAACACATTCTACCAGTGCCGGTCTCAAGGCCTTCTGTACCTGGAACTGTCTCGATACCATTGAGCAATGCAGACAGGCATGCGGTGGTCATGGTTACTCTGCTTATACCGGTTTGGCTGGCATGTACCAAGACTTTGCGGTTCAATGCACATGGGAAGGAGATAACACCATTTTGACACTTCAGCTGGGCCGTTATCTTGTCAGCAGTTATCGTGAGGCTCTTAAAGGAAAGAAATTGTCTCCTGGTGTAGGCTATCTCAACAACCTCGACTCACTCCTCGGAAAACGCTGTCAAATCACTGATCTTGAAAAGATTTTAGATCCAGCCATCATCATTGAAGGCTGGCAGGTCGTCTGTGCCAATGTTGTTAAAAACACTGCTCTCGAATTTGAAGAATGTCTCAAGAAGGGTCTTGATGTAGATGACGCTTATGAGCAGTGCTCTCAATCACGCCTCTACGCTGCAAAGCTTCACTCCTATGGCTACTTGTTTAACCGCTTTGTGGATGGTGTTGCCAAGGTACAAAGCGAATTAAAGACTGTCCTTTTAGATCTCTGTCTCTTGTATGGTTTGTATACCATTGAGCAAAACGCTGGTGCCTTTTTAGAATATGGTTACTTTAATCCCAAGCAAATGGAATACATTCGCTTAAAGACCAATGACCTCTGCAAGGCTGTTCGCGACCAGGCCATTCCTCTTGTAGATTCTTTCAATCTCAGTGACTATGTCGTCAACAGCCCACTTGGCCGCGCAGACGGAAACGTCTATGTTGCCTACTTTGATAAGGTCAAGAACTCGAATCCTCAAGGCCCCCATCCTTATTTCAACAAGATTATCAAACCTCTCATTGAACGTGATACCGAAAGTGGTGAAATTGAAGACGAAGAAGCTGGCTTGGAGTCCGATGAAGAGGATGATTAGATTACATTACCTAATTTATTATATAGACACCCTTTTTTTTGTAGAATATTTATTTTTATATCATTGTGTATGACATATTGCTTGTATTACAATATATTTAGTTTTTTTTTTATTAAATGACATTTTTTTTTATTACCTGTCTCCGCTCTTTCTTTCCTTTTTCTTATACATTTGTTTTAGAAATAAACCAATTCAATTCTATTTATTAATATGACTGTTGAAGCACATTCATTTCCTGTAGGCTATTTCTACATTGTTTCCAAAATGAACGGCTTTGCCTTGGATTTTGACCCTTCTCAGGAGGCTGCTGTAGGTTTTCTTTTTTTTTTAATAAATATATATATATGGTTATATAAAAAAAACATGTAGGCTAATTAAGCTTAAATTAGCCCGGAACAAAAATCGTTACTGCCTTGAAGAAAGAAGGAAAACCCGAGAGAGATACTCAACTTTGGATGCATCAGTCTGGTTTGTACCATTCATAGTTATTTATATAAATAGAATATATGTTAACTTTTGCTCCCGAATGTAGGTTTCTTGACTAATAAGTATTCGGGGTTAGTGCTTGATATTGGAAAGTCCAAGACTTTTATGGGTAAAAAAAACTACACTATTTTTGAAAATTAAAATGCAGGGAAAACTTATACACATATCGCAGCCATTTTTACAGGCGAAGAGGATCTTTATTTGGACAACATGAAAGCACCAGGAAATGTAAGTTCGGAAAGAGGACCGAAACTTGACGTGTTACAAAAGGATTTTAATCGAATTGCATACTAAAATTGTATTTAGGCAAATGACCAACGCTTTGGTTTTGATAGTAGCCAAGGACAAATCTACACTTTGCATGATCCAAACCAGGTTCTAGACATCCGTAAAAAAAGTCAGGAACAAGGTGCAACTATTTGTATGAATGAACGTGCTCAAGTAGGAGGCATTCATCAATTCTGGGACCTTGTTGTTGCTGATCCTGCAAAGGTTGTTGATCCTTCAGAGGAAGCGCAAGACGATTCTGTAAAGGCCCGCTTGTCTGCTTGGTTTGGAAATTGGCTTGGATGGCACACTGAAAAGAAGAGAGAGGTACTTGATCAAGCTGAGCTTCATAAAGCGCATGAAAAAGTATATAAAGATAATAAATCTCAAATAAGGTATGAGACAACATGTTTATTCTTTTTATATATAAATGACATCACTTATGAGCTCTATTTTTGGATTTCTCTAGTTCAGAGGTGTTTGCTGGTGCTGTTGCCGTTCAGGCACTCAAAAAATATGAAGAAAAGGGATCTGAAGATCATACCGACGGTAAACAAATCGTTACTAGCATTGCTACTGAAGAGATGCTAAAGATATTCTCGGAACGAAGCATTGATGGAGGTGATGACGAAGACACGGAGGAAAATAAGGCAAAGAAGCAAAATTCGATTCAAAAGATGGTGGAGTTAGCTGCAACTAATCTTTTTGAAGCTACCTATCTTAAACTTTAAAAAACTAGAATAAAGGAGAAATATCTATCTAGAGACTTCTAAAATACAGTAGGGGGTATTTTCTTTTTTTAATAGCTGCATCGTCCAAGTTTTGACATATGTTTTGTTTTTGTTTTTTCGTGCTACGTGCATGTCTAATCCTTTATTTGTATTAATTTGCCCATAAAGTTGCTCATTTAAGCATTTTTGAGTACTCTTCACTTCAAAATAAAATAGAAAAGATTTGAAGGATTGTACCTCAGTCCAAATTGTCAAATTACAGCTATCAAAAAAGGCAATTAAACGAGCCAATCATGTGGGCGCTAAAACAAACTCCTACATTTTGTGGAATTGTCGACTTTGAGAGGGGTCCCAGCGTGTCAGACTTTCCTCGTTACATTGATCATGGAAAAGTCGTTTGCCAACCTGTTACGCCATTCTCGCCTGGCTTCCTATGACAGCAGCTTGGCCCAAGTTTACAAGACACCAAAGCGCTGTAAAAAGATTGGAGATTGGGGATTAAAGCGTAATTTGCCCACAGTCATTCGTACACCACATGTCACTATTGGTGGCTTGGATACAGCCGAACATCAGACACCTTGGGAATCAGGCGAAAGCAAGGTCTTGTTTGTAAAACGCTGGAAGGAAAATTTCCCCAACTCTCGCAAACCTGCCAGCCGACCCGAAGTAATCCAACATAATGTCGCCTCAATGACCCCTGCTGAATTCCAGCGCTTCCTCAAGAAATCACAAAAGAAGGCAGGACAATTCCAAGAAGCGCTTAAAAAGGAGGAGCTGGTACCAGAGCAAGTGTTTGATTTCTTAAACGCCAACTTTGCAGAAACAGTAACTGAAAATGGAGGTGTAGTGGGTCCTACTTATTCAGAACACAACGCGGGCTGGGATTATCCCGTCCAAGGCCGTATTTTCAACACGGAAAGAAATGGATTTGCAATTGGTATTGGTGGTGTTGTTGCTTTACTCCCTAGACGCACCGTCATTGGCTTACGCAGCAATGGTAATAGAGAAGTACGCACTTTCTTTGTGCAAAATGCAGAGTTGGATGAACAAGGCAAGCCAAAGGTGGACGTCTTGCTCAAGACCCATGAATCATCCTCGTCTATTCCCTTGTTGAATGATTATGGAAGTTTTGACGCCTCTTTTAACAACAACAATAAATACTCTTATGGAATGGATTCCGATAAATCAGGCTTCAACTCACGTCGCCACACTCAGGCTTCTCAGACAGAAGATAACACAAAAGCCAATCCCGAACACTCTGATCTTATGGGTCGTATATCTGATCTCTTGAAGGCCAGCAAGCAGAAATAGGCGACTGTAGATGTATATTTATAAACTTAATAAAAAATAAATAAAAAAAAACAGAGAAAATACGATACATTATATTAAATCACCCACTCAAGCGTGTCTTTTCTGTTTTTACTGTTATTTGAACTTGTGGACGTGTATAGTAATTGGTTTATTTAAGGATAGGTGGATCTTGGTTACCGAAAATAAAGTTGAAGGTGAAAAGGAGATGAATACAATCAATATAAGAATGCCAAGATATCCACATCGACTATGTATTTGACAAAATAAAACTATCTCAGTCACATAGCGAGTAGATTGCTAGCGTCAAGTTTTATGGAATAGAACATATTTGTATTTTAATACCATTTAACCATTGTTTATATTAATAATGCAATGTCGATGATATAAAGGAACATAGATTATTACAATTGTGAGGATTGACACGAGTGTTAATTTGTTTTGTTTTTGAACTTTATTGATTGTGTTACAGACGTTTTGGGTAAAAATAGAAAAGCGATAAGGCACAAGCGCGTTTGTTGCATCATTCTTTATTTCATCTTTTTTGTTTTGGATAAAAGTTTAGGGAGGTGTAATTATTATTAATAATACGCTTTTCTTTTTTTAGTTTCTACCAATAAAAGAAACACCAATGCTAAAGTTCTAATCAAGTAATATTAATTCTATCAATTTGTTTTCCAAAATGGTGAACTTGATGAAATATTTGTGAAAATAGAAGGCATCATTTGATAAGATTGGGGTCATGTTAACAAATGATTAAATGAATATGCTCTTAGATGTTTTAAAAAAGTAAAAAGTCATCTTCATCGTATTGGATCTATTTTACTACTGATTTACATTCAAGAAAAGGAGGCACTTTATGGGTAAAAAGAATTGGCCAAAACGTATTAGAAAACTTTGGTAAATCTCTCTATTTTAGAATATGCATGATTTTCTTTTTTCGTGAGGCTGATCAAATTTAAAGACTTCTAATCAGCGTTTAGTACACTTTTGTATGCATTCAGAGTTTGGGATTATCGAGCAGGTTTCATTCTGATCATTATGATTGCTGTTCATCTGTTAATTGGAGACAAGTAAAGCGTTTGATATTATACAAAGTAGATGATAACCAGTAGAAGCTAATAGAAAATAAGGGTCAATATTCAAAGTTAGTATGAATTAAATCTTCGCTTATCTAACTTATTTGGCAAAAGAGAAAACGATAATATACGAGCACCTTTACTAACTATGGCTTATTAACTCTTACAATTGCTAGACTGAACTGCCTCATCTGTTGTCTACGTTACTCTCCTCTTTTTTATTTTTATTATTGTTATAAATAAATCCAAAAAGTAAAACGTGTATGCACCATTAGGGTTCATCACTTTAATGTCATAATTGTCATGTTTGGCTTACCAAGAAATGGTGGTCAAAGCAATCTGCAGGAGCTCGTGAACAAAAAGAAGAGAAAGTAGGTATATTTGATTGGATAACGAATAGTACCAAACATTCTTGAACTCGAATAAAGACAAGAGCTCGTGCACAATAACGAGAATCACAAAAATATAAAGATAGATTAACAGTTTTAACACGTTTTAATTAATCATTTTAATACTTGTATGTAGGAAGTTGACTTTTTTTTTCTTTTTTTTTTTCATCACTTGATCTCTCCTTTTAACATACTTCCATTAAAAGAAAAACCCTTTTTTAAAACCTTCATTTCAATGAATATGTCTTTTTGTAATCACTAGGTCTTGCCTCATTATTTCCTTTCAATGATATTGACAGACTCTCCTAAAATTAATGCAGCATAAGCATCGATGTTTTTTTACTTTCATTAAGATGTATATTAGTACCAAACTAAAAAATAACGGAAGGATCGTCTTTTTGCAGGACATAAAGCCGTCAATCATTGTACTAATCTACCTTTTTCCTGATAGTGAGGGTTTCTTTCTTTGTATTTTTTTTAGAATAAAGTAACTAGATCAAAAAGGTCTATGCATAAAACAAATATATTAATCAAGACAACAAGGGTTATTGTCAATTAGAGTAATTAACAATATGACTTTTTGAATAAAACTGGTAATATAAGAAAAACAGAATGCTGATCTTCACATTTCAGTCTTGCAGGGCCGATCTTGGAAAGAGAAATGGACGAGGTTTTCACACACCCTTGCAATCACTAAAGTATTCGTTCTTTTTCTTTTTTAACCGCATCCCCTATTTGAATACGACCCCTTCCGTTGGTTCAGGATTTATTTTAGTATTTTTCATTCTCTATTTTATGTTGATAAGTGTATACGTCCGTTTGCTCTAGCATTTTTCAGTTGACTAGTGCTGCACAGTGTATCAGCATGTCATTTTGATAATGTCTGATTTATTTAAAAATAAAAAGGCTAAATACGAACAAGTGAATTTTGAGGGGCAAAGTACAACAAAATGTGTTACACTAGACTACGATAAACAAGGGGTAAGGAAATTGTGAGTAAGAAAAAAAAAAGTCGACAAACGGGAGATATCTTGATTTACTTAGCAATAAAGTAAGAAAAAAGACAAATATTCGGAGGGTCCGATACACTAAAATATAAAAAAGGGTTTAACGATATTTTTGGTATATAAACTAATTTAAACTTTGCTTTCCTTCGTTTTTCTTTAACTTACTGTCCATTTTTCCATTGTTCAGTCGACTCTCGTTTTTAAATAACTACTTGTTAAGCGCTAGCGATACTTATTTGAACAAGTCCCAGCTACCTTCCCTAAATTATTACACTCACTTATTGTAACTTTCCTCCTATTTCTACTTTTTGATAAAGTATATTTATATAAACCCTTCAATTCTAGTAAGTATTGACATCCTTCTCTTTTTTTCGAATTGATTCATTAACGTTATTTATTAGACACAAGATGTATAGTTCTTTCCAAAACAACTTCGAATTACCTTCTGTCTCCCACTTACCATCTTCCGAGACTAGCATTAACCATTGCATGAATAGTTACGAGCAAAATGACAGTATTGATTACAGTCGCCGTCCCAGCTATTTTACTGGTCTTTTGACAAATTCAAGTGAGTCTAGTTTCTCTGACAGTGAGCAACAAACACCAAGCCCATTCAATGGCTATGAAGATTATCAGTATCAGCACCCTCTCGAAAGTGGAAAACGTCGCCAAAGCGTTCTTACAGACCTTCCTAATCTGAATAATGCTGGGTTTCAAGCCCCCGCAGATATTGGATATTCAACTGTCGTCAACCCATGGCTTACAGCAGTAGGAAGCAACAATAACAATCCCTCGCCCGCTTTAAATTCGCGCTCAGTATCACCAATGATGTATGCCAATCCTTCTGTAGACATGTATTCTCCTCAAGCCTATCAGCAGTCAATGATAAGTCAACCATTTGAGAATTTCAACTCGTTCTCATCATGTGCACCACTTGCTTCCGGAATGACGACAATGTCAGATGGCATCTATCGCGAACGTGCATCTTCGTCCTCTTCTGACTCAAGTGACAGCTCACTGTCGTGCAACAATAACTCTTCTCCGAATAATCGTACTAATAAGGCGGCTCCTTCAAAAGGGCCACTAAAGCAAGTTCGCTCTCGTGGACGTAGAGTATCAAATAGTCCCAGTATTGCTGGACAAAAGGTATTCAAATGCCACCACGATGACTGTGGCAAAGTGTTCAAGCGCTCTGAACATTTAAAGCGTCATATTCGTTCTATCCATACTATGGAAAAACGTAAGTGTTTTGTTTCTATAGATTTTAAAATACATCCGACTAATTAAAATGGGCTTTTAGCTTTTGAATGTCCTTACCAATCATGTTCAAAGAGATTTTCTCGATCTGACAATTTAAATCAACACATTCGCATCCATCGCCACACAGGAAAGGATAAAACTAATAACACTAGTTCTGCATCCGCTCCTCATCAACGAGCTTCTTTCAGTAACTATATGCCAGCATTTTAGTTCCTCAAAGCATTTTTGACATTTCGTTTTATTCTCTCTAAGCTATTGTTCTTTATATATATTTCTGCATCTTTATATATTCAACTCTGCATGCGTTTTTTTATATTTATTTTTTACTTTCTATGTATGTCTTTCAAAAGTCCATCATTCCAGCTTGTTTTCCCATACATCATCTCCGCCTCTTCCCTTCTTCAACTCCAAACCATTTTTTTTTAAAAATATTTACTCTACCAAAACATTGGGAAGCCTCAAAGCTTAGTTGGTGATGGATTTCTTGAAATTTCCACCTCTATCCTCCCCCTTTTTTGTATGTATTGCATATTTTTTATATGTATATATATTTTAACCAACATGAAAATATAGTTTTTTTTATACCTTCCATCAATTACTTAATGTTGTGTATCTCCAATTTTGTTGTCAAATAGCTTATATTACCCTTTGGATTTTTCCATTTGAAAAAAAAAACGTTTATTACTTTAGTAAATGCAATTAGCTTTATGCAGTTTTATAATGTGATCGATTCAACAATAGTCAAATATGAAATTAGAGTAAATCCTACAATAATTTCAGCCATTACAAAATAGATTTCTGGTCACATTTTCAATAGGCTTACTTATATAGCCCAAGTTGGTATTCTTAGAACATGTATTGTTAAGACTCATTATAGAACAATAATCTATATGACGTTGCTGTATAAATGTTCAACAAATGAATAGGGCCAAACAACTGAGTTTAAGAACGATATGCATTCATGCTGGATAGATGAATGACCATTTGTGTAACCATACGTGATTATTATTATTTTTTAAAAAAAAAGGTAGAAATAAAGAGAAAGGCTTTTATATTATTTCGGACCTAGACGGGTTTGAGTCATGACTCAACCAGTGAAAATATAATAAATATCAAGCATTTTATGCTTCTCTACGTTTATCATATTGGACGTTGTCAATTAAAAGTGTATCTGCATTGACGAATGGCTAAAAAAAGTCTTTGGTCTATTTTGAATTTACAAATTGAATCAGCTAAATAAAATAACCATTATAGTTTTTTGCTTATTAAAATACAATTGCCATTTAGTGATAGTTGTTTTTCTCTAGCTAGTTTAAAAGGTCTATACAGCTTGCATACTCCGCAAATAACTTGTAAAAGGTCAATACGTCGATAAATATAATTTTATGCATATTCTTGTAAATAATTAAGCCTGATTGTCTATTTATAAAGTTAGAGCTTGCACAAATATATGGTCTATACACTTTCCAGTTATTCTTATTTTTCTGAAAAAATAAATGTTTGGCCATTAAAATTATATAGATAACTGCATACCACTAGTGAGCGACAATCAGACCATCTAAATTATTCTTGAAATAAACAATAAAGTGAATTCAGGCTTGAATATACCTTTGGACTACTGGAGAAGAAAAATTAATTCCATTACAAATCCTATTTCAATTAGTAGAAGTGTACGTTATACATTAGCCTTTTTTTTTTCTGATCATTCAAAAAACATGTTGACGTGTGGTTCAATAGTTTAAGTGCTGAGTTAAAATAAACACAAATCCGTGATCTTCTACATATAAATAAATATAATGTGCACTGTTTTTCGTATTAAACTTTAAAATACTTCATAAACTTTTAACGTCTGCATGGAAAAGTAACACAAGATTAGTAGGAAATGAATCAGAAGGATCACATCTTAAGTTTTAAACTTTTATGTGCAGATTATTTTTGGGCTCCAGCACCGTAATTATATATCAACAACAAACATCAATAAACTCTTTATTTCAGTTAAAATATACCACTATCACTTATTTTTTTGAGTTTCCTATTACTTATTTCAACAAAGCGGAAGTACAGTCTATGCATAGTTTTCTAATAAAGTCAAACCTATCTACTAAATTATTTGTAAATAGTAAGACACTAATTAAAAGCACAAATTTTGAGGAGGATTATTTATTTGTTCTAAATAAACATTATATTAGCATTTAGAACGCCATGGCACTTTACTAACTCAATATTTGTTTTGGAAGAAAAACTTACACAGGGGAACACTGAGTTTGTAATAATACAATGTAAATATCATCGTTTAAAATGGTGTTGCTATTAATAAAACAACCAATCCTATTTTTTTTTCTTACTAATACGATGAGGGAAGCAGTTTGAATATGATATATAGAACTACCAAGTGCCACTAGTTTTAAATAGAATAAAACCAAATTGGTTTGATTTAATTGTTGCCACAGTTACTTTTTCACTAAATTCTAGGCCGCACTACTTGAAGTTGGGTTACCTGATAAATCAATGGAGCAAATTGAGCTATTTTAAAGCGAGATCAATACATTGACGGTGAATGTAAAAGCATTTCAACAATATTCGGATTTTCTATATCGTAATATGTTTTACCTCGTTACACATTTCTATATGAACGCAGAATGATATGCATAGTAAATTATAGAAAAATTTTGCAATTGTCAAAGAAAATTAGTATGTATGATGATAGTCTCTGGGATACGGTTATGTATATTACTTTGCTAATAATAAAATGACCCAATAATAAAGTATGGTAGTAAAAGTAAGCTATCTGCAATATATCATGAAAGGCGTTGATACTTTCTTTTAGAGTATTTGAAACTACTTTCCTTGATTTTTTTCACTCATACTCTAATGAGTAGCCTATATCCCTTGAAAGCAAAACTTCTAAGCGCATACTCAGCAGCAAATGCTGCTTGGTACTTTAATAGTATAACATAGCTTTACTCTCTTTATTTTATCTTTTTTAAAAAGTCTAACTTCTAATGAATCAAGTATAAATACTACATTTCATGGCGTTATGCAATTGTAAGAGTCGGATTAACCACAAAAACTTTGTAAATAAAACACCCCGTCTCGGTCCGTTCCCATCAATAGTAAATTTGGAATATGTACGTTTGTGGCGAAGCTGCATATGTCATGTGGATTAAATATAATACAAAGTCATTTGTTTAGGAGCTCGTTTATATTTCTAGAACCTTGCGTATTATTTTTCCAGCTATCGCCAAAAGCTTTTGTTTCTAGTAAATAACTCATAATGAGCCATCCTTTTTCTTTTATTTTCTTCCTTCAGGTATTTTTTTTCCTGCTTAGACTTGAGCTTTATATTTGTAGATTATAATTATAATAATTTAAATATAGAAGCTGGAGTATTTAGGGAGAGGATATGATTACTAAAATTGGTGTGCTTAATTTCTCAGCCCAATTAAAAAGTTGGATCACCAAAGCTATTAGAAAATATCTGAGTTTTTCGAAGATCGGCGATCTTGGATAGTATTGTTTTGTGTTTCTAGATGATGAGTTATTGCGACATATCTCAGTTTTTCTTAAGATTCCAATTGATCCATCTTGATCCCCAAACCAAAAAGCTTATTCAAGATCGTAATACCTACTAGCAATATCTAATTTTCCAAGCCCTTAATATTACCCACAAAATTACAATTCTTCAATAGCATTATAAGAATATAAATCATTAGTTCATTAATAAAAACTAAAAGAGTTTGAACGGAATTGGAGGCACACTTTGTAATTTTTTAGGGCTTGAAGGCACATATAAGGAAATGCATACTAAATGTCTAAATGGGGAAATAATGCCTTTTGTTCTTGAAATAGGAATTGTTTTTCTTTGATTTTCAGAAGACTACAATTAACACCGCGTAATGTTCCTTTATCTATGTATAATAAATATCATAGATCCTCTTTTCTCGTCTTGTATTTATGGTTTTCTGATTTATGACGGGAGGAAGAGGTCGAATTACTTTTCTATTTAATATGAAATCATTTGTCATTAGATTTCTACTTAATACTAAAAAAATGGATTACATAAAAAAAAAATTGCGTTACATTTTAAAGCATTAACTTAATTTTTAAAGGTAACCTTTTCTTAATGGCTGTACATTGTCTGGCTTTTATTTGTAGCGTTTACCAAACTAGTGTTTCGGCTACACTACATAGGTATCAAAACATTTAATGGATTGCTTGGTTTGAACCACAAACCACATCA
>VCJK01000587.1:32071-55105 GCA_024139485.1 Backusella psychrophila | reverse complement strand
AAAAAAAAAAAGTAAAGCATTGGTTTTGTCTAGCCCTCTTTTTCTGTTTATGTATGGCCCCTCGCCATCCATTTGTACCATGTTTTAGGACCCTTACTGTTTGTACTCTCTGGTCCACACTTCCGCGAATGTAAATCTGAAAACTTAGTTTCACATGTAAACATATAAATACTATTGGAAATACTTTGTCTAGATTCGTACTAATACAGGCTGCGATGATAATAGGAAACTTTGATGTTATGAAGTAAACAAAAACCTTTCACAGCAGTCCTTCCCTCATCAACATTTATGTTTTGCTGAATTTAAAAGACCGCATGTATTTTAAAAATCAATGCGTTTGTACCAGAAGAAAACAGAACCTTAGCTTTGCACAGTCTTTTTGTTCGACATTGTTAACGTTGTGTTGTTAAAACATTAATTCTTGAATCCTGGAATAGTTAATTGTGCATGAATATAAAAATAAGCTGACCTGTAGTAATAGAATAAAAAAGATGGATGGATTAAACTAACCAAATAGTATTTTCCTTTCTCTATCCTTATTTTTAGTTATTTAATAGCACACATCTATAGTTTTAAGTAAAGTTAATTACTGATGTGATTCTGTGACAATGCATTCTATAGAATATTGAAGCAGATCTTTTTTTTTATCTTTCCTATACAAGAATCCGGACTTAATTTTATATGTACATTGTGAGTAATGTTACACGATAGGTTGGTAAGTTCTTGTAATATAAAAAAGCGTAACAAGGACTATAGTCACGTATGATACTGGAGATCATGGGTCGGAAAGCTGTTACAAAAATCATTCAAAATGTATTTAGGATTTGTAGAACGATCATGAGTACAAGCCATTTTAGTTAAGATCAGCATCATAATCAAGCGTTCGAGAACGTATATGACGAATAGTTTATGCTGTCTACCAAAAGACTCGTGAAGAAGGCTTGTGCGGCGAGGCAATTGATTGTATAATGTATCACTTTTTTTAGGATCAATGTATGTTCTCGGCTCCTTTGAATGATGTACGAAAATTTATATTGAGTTACAAACAGCTTTATACTCAGCGGTATTTTAGTTATTAAAGTTGAAAGACAAAAAAAAAGTTGCCGGATTATCTTTTACTGTGCAAACCGACGATTATGGTGACATTAATAGGTGCACAAACTTTTTTGAAGATATAAAATAACCCAATTCGATCAGCCTCCTCTTTTTTTTACTTTTACTTTCCTCCTTCTCTTTTTTCTTTTCTCTTTTCTTCCCAAATTTACTTTGCTATATTTTCACTTAAAAAATGTCTCAGGGACAAATATTTAACCAGCCTTTTACAAGTGCACTCCCCTCAGTAGCCTATCACCCAGATATGCAAGCTCCTTACATGCAATTTGCTGCCTCTGTTCCTCCACGTAGCCAGTCCACTCATCTTCCTCAGATGACTTTTCAGAATCCTGGTTTTCAGAATCAAGATCCTTTACTCCATCAGCAATGTAAGTTTTTTTTTTAAATTTTTTTTTGATGTATAATTCTTAACTTCGAACTAATTTAAACAAACCATTTTTACTGTTATAAATTATTGCAGTAATAAATCCATTCTCTACAAGTCCTTTCCAAGGATCAGAGTCGATCGGATCATCTCCTACGACAAGCGTTGGAAAGCAGTAAGTTTTTAATGTAAAAGGGATTGATCAAATTGTATTAATATCCATTTATTAACTTTTAGAATGCAAACAAAGGCTGAAAGAAGGGCGGAACATAACGCCATTGAAAGAGCTCGTCGTGAGAGTTTGAATAGCAAGTTTCAACAATTGGCTCACCGTTTACCAAATTTGCAAAATGATAGTCGACCCTCCAAAAGTACAATCATCGAGCGTACACTTGATTTTGTCATGGAAGCTATTCTCAAACAGGAGCGCATGCAAAATCAAATAAACGAACTTGAAAGAGTCAATAGATATCTTTTATCTCAGTTGGATAGTAAACAACAACATCATCAAAGCACTTCTGCAGCCAATACACCTTCTCCAAGTTCTGCCATGTCTGAAGATTCGCTTAATTTGGACGACGAATTAATTATGATCGAAAAGAGGAAATCTAAGAAGGACTGTAACAGACCAAGACAAACAAAGCGTAAAGAATCGCCAGGATTAGACTTTCCGCAATCCGTATCATCGCATCCCGAGGCTGTTAATCCTGTGCCACATCAATCGTGTAATCAATCGGTGCCAATGGTTCCGAAACAAAATTTTCAAGTAAATATGTCTGCAACAGCCTTCTATCCTAGTAACTATGCCATCCCTAACAATAACAAAACGAAGGAAGTCCCATATTTCCAACCACAAAATCAACCTATGTTTCAACCTTTACAATACAACTCTGATAATGACGATGATGAAGACAATAGTATGGATATGAACCAGATTAATAATAATAATGCCACCTTTGATCTACAACCTACTTCTCATAACTTTCAACCAATGATGCCTGGACTCTCCTTAAATCAATGTAAGTTTATAAACTACAAAACTTAATAGAATGATTTTAATTTCCTTTAATGTTGATTTTAGTGGACACACCCATTATGGCGCACGACCCGTATCATGTAATGCAGCACAGACACTAAACTAAAGAGACTTTTTTTTTCGCACAAACAAAAGAATCCTTCCCTATCATTCCCATTCATCACTCATTTAATTCATAAGCCTTTCAGATTTGTTTTTCGTTTTATTTTCTTTATTCCTATTTATTGTAAGCATACGATCTATATTTAATTGTACATCTTACAAGTTGTTCATATATGACAAACTTTTTTTCTTTCTACTGCTCACCTACAATCAAACTCCCTCGTTTATACATACTGACTATATATATACCACTACTATACCAACCGCTTCTTTCTTTGTTCTATATTTCTTTTGTATTGAATCTTTATTCCATATAAACATTTACTTTATTTATTTGCATTTTAAAATTCCAAAAATAAAAAAAAACCCATGAAGCACAACAGAATCCAAGTAACGTTTTTGATAGTGTGACAATCGTTTAATATTCTTCTTAATAATATCATTTTAGAAAGTGATCATGAGTACTGTTGAAGAATATATAAAAATAAATTGTTAAATTGTTAAATATGATAAACTGACAAGGTACACAAGTGCCACAGCTCAACTAAGCTTGACGTCTGTTCTTATGATATTTTCCTTTCTCTATTTCCTTTAATGTCTACACCTAGTAATATATATAAAAGTGGGAATCTCACACCTAACAGGATACAATGATATCTTGCTAAGGACAACACTACCAAACAAACGCATGCATTTTGATTTGAAATAACCTTGAATTGGTGGTTAACTATGGTGACATGATTTAAATCATGTACATTTGCCTGATGAACGTAAATTTGTATCATATGCCTTCTGTTTGTTTTTGTTTTCTTGTTACTAAATTTGCATCACAGACTTATACCAATATTAGATATTTAAAATCTCTTTGTACATCATCATTTATGCTGCTTGAGTCAACTCCGTTTTAATTTTGCACAAAAACCACACAATTGAACATAACATCACATTCACTACTGCATAGATATGAAACGCAAAATAAGATAAAATTATCCATGTATATATGTGTGTTGGTCCTTGGATTATTTCTACTACTCAACTAACTATATATTATATATGATTTTTAGACAAGTGTCTTGTTTTCATAAAAAAAAAAGGATTCCCAAAATCTTTTGGTACTACGCTTTCATTTCAAAAAAAAAGTTCCCAGGCAAGCTACTATCCCCAAATATATATTTGTTTTGATGTTTGTTTTTGGAAAATCAAAGTGACATGTTGCTGACAGTTTGTAAAACCATCGGCTTTGTCCTTAAATCCGCAGTTAGACTCCTGATTACTTTCCTTTTATTTTTTTTAGAGAAAGGAGTAAAAAAAAAAGAGTATCAGTTACTTCACACAGCCACAAACAGACCAGATATCATGATTCCAATTCTATTGTGAATCCAAAGAAACGCCATTTCTTATTGGACTTTACGGCTAGGTTATTTGATAATTATTTGTGTTCACTTCGATTAGCTTTAAATTTATTATTGAAGTGGCTATATTTCAATTAAGAAGATGCATATGCTTCTAAATTCAAAAATTGATTTGAAGAAAAGTTTGAAAATTCAAATGGGGTTTTCTTCTCCAACTATCAAAAAGTGAAATATGAGCATTCTCATTTTTAGAGGATTTTTTCCAGCGTTCACATTGAATGTACTTATATGTTTCATCCCTTCAGAAGAAATTCCAAAAATAGCTTTGGATGGTCTTAGTAAGGAAAAAGAGCAACAGCAATTTACTTTTTTTTTTCCCTTCCTTTACTATAAGCAAAGATAGTTGGTACTTGAACTTTAATAATACCGATTATCAAACTGGCACTACTATAAATACCGGTTGGTAGCTACGGAAGTACAAACGCGACTCAGTTTTGCATTCAGTATTTATTTATTTTAAATAACCATTATAAGTCAATTTTATTTTATATGACTCCTTTAGCAGTCATTCGAGAAGAACTTCATTAGGAAATAACTCTATTGGTAATTATCATGCCATGATGCTATCCAGGACCAAACCTGTTCTAATATCACCATCTATATGCAAATATGGCAACTTCGTTTTTTCAAATGAATCTGGAAAACCAAGCCAGTGTACCAATAATAACAGTTATATAAAAGATCGTTCGATATTGGATTGCCCGTACATCTACATACCATTTTAAGAATAGTAGTAGCAGTAGTCACGGGGCTGCACTTTTATGCAATGGTATCAGAATAGGTCCATTTTTGCATATGATTATTTCACTCCTTTTTTTCTTATCTTTGTATAGATGCCGAGTGAGACCTATCCAGTGGAATACATGATAACATCTTGACAGTAACTATGAAGTACTATAATTATAGAGTATTCTAATATCGAATATTGATTTTATTTTTAACAGACCTGTCATAATTATGTAAACTATAAAACGCCGATTACTGTCTCTCTAGTCGCCCTAGGTTATGAACTACTAATTGTTTAATTTTAAATAGGCTATCAAAAAGAGAAATACTTTAACATTACTAAGCAATTAAATATTGGTAACTGATTCTCAGTTGATGTTCATTAATCAAGACTCTATTCACATCGTTAAAAATATAGACATTTTCTGTAACTAAAGTTTCTACCTATCTTCAAACCTATATATATATATTTGTTAGTAACTAATCAGTACTTTTACTATAGGTATTCAATGAAGTATACAGCTCAAGCCGGTATTCGGAAGCCCCAATACGGATTGAAAACCGTGTTTCCATTTTCTGAATATTACGTTATGTAATTGATAAGTGATATAAATCAAGTCATATCTAGCCAATCACTACATTATATACCACTACTTTCAAGATTTTTAACCGCTTGCAAATTAGTAATTATTCTTCAAAGCCAGTGTTCACCATTAACCTTGTGTCTAAGGCAGAGAAAATGGAGGGCTTGTTTATGCAATGACAATATAACATGAATATTGTAAAAAGTTATCGTTTCATTTGAATCCTTTCGTGTTTTTTTTAAAAAAAAACCCCATAAATTATTCGCGGTACCGTACTAAAAGCAAGGGACCGTACCCTTTCGGGATTCGATTTGTGTTGTCAAAGAGTGACATTGACGCGTTTTAAAATGCTACAGTTAATATCTGTTCCTGTGGGGGGTATATATGTGATAAGTAGCATAGTGCCTTGATGCTAGTATAAAATCTATTTTGTTTGGAAGACCTAACGGTTTGTGAAGTCTCAAAGGATGTATATATTCATGAATTGAACATTGTCGCTAATCAACGGAGTAAAAACCCGAGCTAATGTTAGTCACGTATTTTGGGATCAAAGATATAACATATATCACGAAATTGTGAGATATGCAAGCGGCTGATAAATTGAGTTTAACAGCCTGATGTATGTACTTTTTTTTTTGAGTTAAATCGTCCCTCAGATGTGATTTATATATACACATATCTGTTTCAGGAGGGATGGCAGCAAAAGTCAAGCAAAATACAAAGCGCGCTATTATGGCAAGAAGACAATAGAAATTTAAATCTGCTGTATTTTTAACAGATAAACATTTCTCTATAATTCTAAAGCGTAACATAGAATATAAATATTAGATACCAGATACCTCATATATTTGTTATTAGTATTTAGACTTTATTAAAATAAACAATACGAAATTTATTTTTAAACTTTAAAAATCACTTTCTTTAAATGTTGGTTTCAATTGTCTGTTACTTGATTGATCAGGTTTTGACTGAATTTTATTCTGACCATTAGCTGAGACACATTTTAATTTCAGATGATAAAGTAACCCAGTTTTATTAAATATCTTTTGCTATGGTATAGAAAGTAAAAAAAACAAAAAAAAACGGTATATGTTTCGCCTTTTTATGTCAGACTGTCAATTAAGATAGATAGCAATGCATCTATTCTAAAAGAGTTTGCGAATGAATTGTAAATGTATTATTTTCCGGAATATAAAATGCTATTTGAATTGAAGGTCTGGGTCAGGGCATACAGATCAAAGAGATTTCAATATAGAATGGCAATGACGGTCGATATTATTCTCTACTTCTGATCGTAATATATTCTCAGCGCATAAAATTCTAGTTTAAAATCGATAAAGATTGTCATTCCACTCATAATAGCAATTGAAAGCTGTACTTTACAAATTCCCAGTTGAAATAGTATTGATAGAATAATTTGTATTACCCAGTGATAATTAGCACTTGTTATATATATAGAAATTAGATGTATTGATTCTATTTTATATATTCACGGAATATAATTAGCATGGAATGTAATACCGGACATAGATATATACATCAACTCATTTTTATTTACTTGAACTAGAATTGAAGATTATTTCGAACTAAGTACTTGATTGACTATTTTAATTTTGGTTTACCTAGAATGATTGTAGTGTAATGCGACCCCAAAAATCAAGTCAACTATTGTACGATTGATAATCATTATAAACCCAACGTAGCACTATGTTAGAGTAGATGACAGAAAAACGTACAAAACGAGAAAAAAATTGAGACATTTTTGTATTGAAAGATGCTTTTATTTTTATGAATGCAACAAGTTGTTCGATTTTAGTTTGCTACCAGTAACAAACAGTATTTATAAAATAATACAAGGAGATAAAAGAAAGAAAAAAAAAGCTATATCAAATAGTTTCCCTTTTGTGTCTATTTAATTTATGGAGGCACTGAATCCCTTAAAGAAAGAGTGCTGGTCCTTAGGAGTTGCCCATGAAGAATCAGATCCGCCAAAGAAAGTATGGAACACTGTAAACGAAATGAAAAAAAAAATTAGAAAAATGATTTAAGTGATTCTTAGTTTTAGTGGGGCACTTACAAATACCACCGATAGTATCTCCTTTTGCTGTACGGAAAATAATGTTATCCATGCTTATGACCGATTTTCCGTTAACTTTAAGAGAGAGACTGCCATCAGATTTTCCAGGTGTATTCAATTTCAATGTTTGACTAACGGTGTTCCAGGAAGCAAGCTTGAAACCAAATTTACCGCGACCCAAGCTGTAGCCATAATCAGGGTTACAAATGACTTTATCTTCATCATCACAGAAGCTTGAATCCTGCTCTCCTTCAGGCAAATAAGCATATACTTCACCAAGGCCATCCTCACGCCACATAATTCTATTATTACATAGTAAGTTTTTAGAAGGGTTTATAATATATGTATGTAATTATAACTTACCTAGTTGAGAAACAAGAAGAAGAGTCGCTACCACCAGTGCATTCACCATGACCACCATAAAAACCAGGGAGCTTACCGCCTATTATAATTCTCGTTTAATTTCAAAACTCTTTTCCTTTTCAAACATTTACTACAATACCTTTAACGAAGTCGAATCCCTTAGGGAAATAAACGCTGTATTCCAAGGTACCAGAACTACCAGAGCCTGCAGGAGAAGATCTAAAACCAATACCACCATTGGGAGAAGATTCAGGGTTTCTTGAACCAGCAGGATATTCTACCTTCAAAACCATATCAGAAGATTTTCCTGAAGGATCCTTAACAGCAGCATTTTTTGAGCCAGAACCATCCCAGGTCCATTGCCAGCCATCGTGTTCAGGAATTTCCCATTTATTTTCCCAAGAAGAACCATCTCCAACACTAGCATCCTTAGAATAGCTATTCCAATTTTCAAAAGACCAAGATGATGCACTAACGCTTGAAAGAAGAGAGCACATGGCAGTAACGGGAATTAGTAAAGATTGGGCCTTCATTATGGAAAATAAAAGTTTTTAAATGAATAATTAATGAGTGGTCTGAAAAAAATATCGAACAAACTTGACCTTTTTATATTCATTTTCTCCCCTTTTTTTCCAGATCAGCGAGGCACTCGAGCCAACGGGTTTACAATAAGCTGAACTTCAGATTCTGTTGCGGTTACTCAGGGATCTCCGACAAGTGCATTTTAGTGTCGCACGACAATTTTTAATATAGTTAACTTCTATTTTTTTTTTAAATGTCGCTCTTATTACAATTGACAGTAAAAAAGTAACTTTGATATTCTATAGAACTGACTTTCTGGTACCTGACTATAACCATGTACCCAATAGTAGAAAAATAATCATGCCGAAAATTCTTTTAGAGAAATATCACGATTTACTGCAACTTAATATCATTTTGACACTGATAGCTACTCTTATCCCCTCCTTAACACTCACCCTTTATTTTTTACAGGCAGCGTATTGCTTAATTAATTACATGAAGACTTTCTTTTTATGTTAACTTTCACTATAAATTAACATTAGCCAATGATAACATATTTACTGTTACTACTATGATGCACAGCAGATCAAGCCAGGCCTGTCGCTTCTTTTAAATGACATAATATTTGCAGATCTAATAAATGTTAATATTACTGTAATAAGTTAAGAACTTAAAAGTACTACTTTACATTAGCCTAGCTCTTAATTACTTCCCATAATTGTATAAATTATCTTGGCCCTGGAAATTATAGTCTGGGTATAGTCTGGGTATATTCTGTATTAATGTGTTTATAGATTTATTCCAGAAAGTACATCTATTACTAGTAAAATAGAGCCATATTAACCTGTTTTTTTTCCAGAAAATAAAGCTGGGAAGAGGTTTCTAAATAATATGATTTGACTTGACAGAACCCCGAAGTGAATAAAATGGTCAATTAATTACCAAATTAAGATAGCTACTTCTTTTATAATCACAAAGATTGTATTTTATAGGATGTGATTCTCATTTTTTTTTATTATACTCCAATCAGTTTCTGAAGTAAAAAAAAAAAAGAAAAATGCAATTTTTAATTATTTCTTCACCCATTTTTGGTACGCTTGACGATCACTGTGACTTTTTTTTTTTAAAGGAAAAACATCATCAATAAATGTTTTGCTAAATGTCATAAAAGTTTCTTAAATGGACGAAGTAGCTGCCTTAATCCATATTGGATAGAGAGCTGATTTCATCGTAAACAAAACAGATGAAAATTCTGTAAACGTTGTTTTAATAAGAATGTTACTATTTTCTCCAGCTCAAATATCCCCATCTTAAATAAAAACGTTTAAACACAATTGGTATTGTGTTGGTTTATTGGAAAAAAACAGTAAAAGAACTAAACCTTCAAGTTTGAAAATATATCCACTGTTTTTAGTTTATTATGGCAAATGAGGAAAAATGACATTTCTTCAATAGTTAACAAACCCTCGTAGCCTCATTATGATGATATAGAGCACACACATATATTGCCCTTATTTTACGAGAAAGCGTACTCTTAGCTCTCTTTCCGCTTGAAGCATATACCCCTGGATCAAGTGCAATAGGAATAAGTTATTTTATTAAAAATATCCTCCTTTTGTCTAGATCAATAACATGTTTTATTTAGAAAGGTTCATGAGTATTGTATGTGAGCCGTTTGTGATAGAAATATGTCTTCTTTAGCATTTCTCGTTATGGCTAGGCCTCGAAACCGTAATGCTCCATTATGGAAACTTTCATGTTCCATTATCCAGCCGCATCATTGTACTTATGGGCTAATGGTCATTTTACATGTCGACAAAAGTAAAAAAAACCCCGTACAGAATAAATCCTCCGATTTTGAAAGTTTAACTGTGATATGATATATTTAAAAAATTGAAGAAAGTATAATTGACTGGTTTGATCGCAAAAATCTGCATCAGAGGAGGCACTAAATTTTTCTGTGTAACGATAAACAAAGAAACAACAAACAAGCAATGTTTTTTCTTATTTAAAACGTACTTTCTGAATAGTAAGAATTGAGAGATCCTTGTTTTTGAGGGGATGTTACCTGCCTTTTGGTAATATCTTTTCAACACTATGATAATTTTATTTCAGAAGCAACATCGATCAATTATTGAAGTGATCGTTACGGAATTCCGTACGTTAATATCCGCTAGAGAAGGTTACTTATTTGGGTTCGCTTGTCTATGCTTTTTTAGGGCGTTTCCTTGTCTATTTTAGAAAAAACGCCCCCAAGATCCTTTCACAAAACAATTTTTTCTTTTTTTGCTCTTTATAAAATCATTAGAGTATCTCTCAGATAAGTACTCTTACATACTCTATATTTGTTATTTGAAGTCCATAACGATTCAAAGTTTTAGAGAAAATATATGTAGGTTTTGTTGTGAACAATTGAACAAAAAAGAGAACGTCGTAATAATTAAAGAAAGGATATATCGATGAAGTGAAGGAGGCGCTGATTCTTCAGAAAATTCTAAATCTGAGAGCTCTCGTGTTTACATGGCCATAATCGATCCTCCTCCTTTTCTTTTTGTTTTTAAGATATATATACGATATAATCATACGTAACAAGTTTATGAGCTTTACCCCTAAGAATAGGTAATAAAAGTATATCATTTTCATTTGTTAAAATATATACCGATATTTAAAAAAGTCTTTGAATTGGTTTCATCTTGAAAAAAAGGGATAGCGAATAGACGGAATGACCCTCTCATAAAGCTTTTTTTTCAGAGATAGGAGTCTCCAATCATATTAAAACCATTTCATTTATTGGTTTACAAGGTCTGATCAGATCCAATGAACTACAGAGTTCCCTTTTCACAAATGAGAATTGGATTATTTAGCCCCAGTTTTAGTGAGAATCCCAGTTATGGAAATAAGTTGGTTAAAAAACAAATATGGCCAGGAAAAAACATTTAAAAAAGCTTCAATGGTGAAACAAAAATCTCAAGTGAGGAAATTGATAAGAGATAAGATATGCTTTCCTTATCAAACTTTATTTTTTTAATAAAGAAAAAATAGCAAAAGCTAAACATTCTTAGATGGCTTGTATGATAATTGACTCACTGATATCTTCAACAGAAACATATACCACTTCGGATGATAATAAAACACCATCACATATTACAAGATTGTTTTAACCAATCAAAACCGTTTTATCATCGGCATCTAAAACATTCATTACACAACGATACACGATGTGTCATTTTATTAAAAAAGAGTCACAAATGTACTATAAATTTTGAACCCCCAGATTTCCTCCTACTCTTCTCTTTCTATTCATTGTCAATAGACTTTTAATTATCTCTTTTGTTTATCCGCCTTTACTGATTAAGACTAAGGCAATCTTTTACCGTCAACTTTAAAGACGTAACTTTATGTATATTCACGCCTACGAAAAGTGCTCAGCTGACTATATTTGCGATCAAAGTAAGTCTTAAATATGAATGTATAATATATCATATCGTATTAAGCAAGTTTTTTTCTTCTTTGTATTTGTAATAGTCTGGAAATCCTCTGGTAGCTTCTAAACAACTTATTACAACCTTGAATTATTTAAAAACAACAACCACAAAAGAATCTATTTTCCTACTCTTTCTATTCCATCTAACTAAAAAGCTTTGAAAAAAATGTCCCCTGTTTCTTGCCCCGCTAGCTATGGTCCTCTCCCTGCCTCTCTTAAGCTCAAGAGTGGTCAAATCTTTACCGGTACCTCTTTTGGTGCACCTGTCTCCACCTTTGGTGAAGCCGTATTCACTACTTCTCTCGTTGGTTATCCTGAATCAATGACTGATCCCTCTTATACTGGTCAAATCTTAGTTTTCACTCAGCCTTTAATTGGAAACTATGGTGTGCCCGGTCAAGTTAAAGATGAATTCGGCCTTTACAAGTACTTTGAATCTGATCGTATCCAAGTACAAGGCATTATCGTCAACGACTATGCCATCAACTACTCTCACTGGACCGCTGTTGAGTCCTTGAGTGAATGGTGCATTCGCCACAATGTTCCTGCTATTAGCGGAGTTGATACCCGCGCTCTTACACAGCTCTTGCGTGATCAAGGTTCTACCTTGGGCCAGATTTCTATTGGTGAAGAGGCTCTTATTAACAATATTTCCTCAATCAACTTCCCTAACCCCAACGCAGAAAATCTTGTTGCCAAGGTTTCTACCAAGGTTCCTGTTACTTACAACCCCAAGGGTGATATCAAGATTGCTGTTGTTGACTGTGGTGTAAAGCAAAACATCCTTCGTTGTCTTGCCAACCGTGGTGCCAGTGTTACTGTGGTTCCCCATGATTATGACTTTAATGAATTCGCTGGTCAGTTCGATGGCCTTTTCATTTCTAACGGTCCTGGTTCTCCTGTTATGTGTGAAGAAACCATTAAGAACATCAAGGTTGCCATTGAAACATTCAACAAGCCCATCTTTGGTATTTGTATGGGTAACCTCTTACTTGGTATGGCTGCCGGCCTTGATGTTTACAAGTTGCCTTTTGGTAACCGTGGCCACAACCAACCTGCTCTCAATGTTGATACCGGCCTTTGCTACATTACCTCCCAGAACCATGGTTACGCCTTGAACGATACTGCTATGCCCAAGGGCTGGAAGCGTCTTTTTGTCAATGCTAACGATGGCTCCAACGAGGGTATCCAACATGAATCAAAGCCCATCTTCTCTGTTCAGTTCCATCCTGAAGCTAAGGGTGGTCCTCAGGATACTACTTATTTGTTTGAAAGCTTCTTGAATGAAGTCCACTCCCAGAAGGTTGATAAAGAAAACTACCATATCGCTATTTCCGATGTAAAGCAATCCACTATCGCTGCTATTGCTTAAACGCTTGCTTATTTTATTTTTTATTATTTTACAATTCACTTCCTTATTCTTTTCCTCTTTGCATATTAAATATCATTAAATAAATATCTTTTTAGTCAACAAATTAAATTAAAAAGAGAAAATGATTATAATTGGACCGATAAGCTCAACAAATGAATGTGGTTTATTTTTATTGCATGAGACACCCAAAAACAGATAACTTATCTCATGAAAAGTGTGTGAATACGTTCAAATTCTTTAATACTTTGAAGCTGAATTAATCTTTTCTTATTGTTGGTATCGTTGTTTCCTTTTGATTGTATTGGTAAAACAATTTTAGCAATTGATCGTGGAAGCATGCTGGTTTCTTTTTTTAGGGCCTAAAAAATATGCATGATTTTTTTGGGGTTAAAATCTATATAATACTAAGGGGCGGTATGTATTTGTTTGTTTACCTCGAAGGGTGTTACGGGAGTTAATTCGACATGATGGTTCTGAATATACGACATCTTTTGTTTCAATTGCTCACATCTTCGATTCAATGTATAGAGTACGGATTGCTGTGTCTGATACTGATAATCAGGTAGTTTGCAACTTCTATTCCACTTCGGGCCTCGGGAGTCTAAAGAAAGTTCAACTACTTTTGGTGTTGCATTTGTGGCTCGTATATCTTTAACGAGCATGCGAGTTTCAAGTGCTAGTGATCGAATAATAGATCTAACATCTTCATCATTGTTTTTATCCATCTTATTTTCAACTTCCTTTTTAATATTAGATTGCGAGTGTGGGACAATCGTGGATATACTTCCCATTTTTAGGGATCGTACTAGGTCAGATCCTTTAAGGTGTGCATTTTCTGCTCGTAGATAGCGAATTGCTGCTTTTAGTGTTTCAGCCTAGATGAGATATATATAAATTGTAGGTTTAGTAAGCTCATAAAAAAGGAAAATAATAATAAAAATAATAATAATAAACAGCCTATACTGTAACGTACCTCGCTACTCACTTCATTCGTATTAATGCTTTCAATCTCGAGGGCAACGCTTTCATTCAAGCTAAATTCAGACTTCTTCGGAAGTGATATGCGTTTTTCCTCTTTCTTTGATACACTCTTTTTCAATTTAATATTCTCCTGTTCTAATGCATCATATTCTGCTTGAAGATTTTCCATGGCTTCAGCATACATTTGCTCTTGATCTTGCGTTTTTTGTAACGTTTCCTCTAGAATTACGATTTGATCGGCTTGCTTTTTCACAGTTTCCATTCGTTTCTCAAGGAGTTCGATCTTGACACCGGATTCTTGTAGTGATTGTTCCTATTTTATATATAAGTATATGACATAACCTGTACTATACAAATTCTAAGTATTTACTTACCTTTATTTTTACATCCTTGATCAATTTTAAGATTTCTTCGCTATGTTGTTGAAGTTTACGCTCCATGTCATGATTCATAACGACCTCTGCTTTCATGTCAGATGCACGTTGTATCCATGGAGCAGTACTAGAAGTGACTATCATAAAAAAAAAAAGATTTATTACAAGCTATTATACAATGGCGATCTGTGCTTACTTTTTTCAGTCTTATGTTCGTCCTGTATGCGCTCGAAAGCAGTGGCCAATTCAGTGGTGAGGGACTTTAAAGTTTTTAAGCATCCCTCCCATAATGTATTCTCGGCTATTTCGAGTATTTCATTGGCTTTGTTGTAAACAATTTGTTGAATAAGATTGAGACTGATTTGCTCTTTACCACCCACTTTTTCATTCACGTAAGAAGTGATTTGTTTATATGTCTATTGTTGCTGTCAATGTTGCGCTCTTTCCAACAATATATATTTAGTTTTTTTTTTATACCTCATAGCAAAATCGACCAAGCTTTGAACTAATGGCATATAATGTTTTGAATCTATGTAGATATTCAGAATTAAGTGTCAAGGCTTGCTCAGACAAATCTTCAAGTTGACGAAGAAGTTTCCTATTTGTTTTTTTGTTTTGTTTCAAGAAAATTTAGATGAGTCTACACTAGTATATATTTTAAAAAAGAAAAAATGATATATATATGTATACTTTACTTTGACAGTATTTTACTTTTCTTTGCCTGAACAACCAATCTACCTAAAGGCTCCAAGTAATCGTAATCTAGCCTTTCTTTACCTTCAGTGATAGTAATATCTTTTGATAAATTGAAGTGGATTGAATAAACCAGATAAATCTATATAATATAAAACATACCTTCACTCTGAGAAGCATTACTGACTATCTGTCTCACAAACGTCAGTTCAACTGTCATTCTATCCGCATTCAAGTCCAATGCTCTTGTCAAACCAAAGAATTGATCCACATGGTTTGCTTCATTTTGTGACAGATGAATATCACTCAGGTGTTCCAACTGAGCAATCATTCTTTGAAGTTCAGTAACACATTCTGTTTCATTGATTTCATCTGTTCTTAAAAGTTCCACAATGCTGGTCAATCGCCGTTCAGTACCTATCAAGTCATGATAAACCTGACCCATCTTGATAAATGTCATTGGCTGGCAATTTTCTATAAAGGTAACAAATCGTTTACTCAAGTCACCAAGCCATCCAGCTCTTTGACGCATCTATAAAAAAAATTGTGAATAAAAAAAGAAATAGAAATATCAAAAAAAAACATTACTTCACAAATAGCCACAAGGTTTTCCGGAACAGTAGAAGTGATTTTTTCACTAATTGAGTGATTTTGATCCAAGTGCTTTATAATTAGTTCCGACTTAAATACCAAACGTTTATACAAAAGTACGCAGGATATGGCATCGTTCTCAGTTTTGAAGAAGGAATCGGGGAGGTAAGGCTGGATATAACTTAGACGGTCGTTTGCCTGGGAAGCATCCAATTTTCGAAGTTCCAGATCGATTGACTTGGCCTGTGCTTTCATAACGGTAGATTGTAATTGCATATTGAGTGACATCATAGCCTGTGATTGACTACTGAGAGTGCGCTTTTCAGATTGTTGGTTGACTTCTTTGTTTCGAAGCTGCTCCAAATCATTCTGTAATGTCATGACGAGCTCACGGAACTGCTGGATAGTGCCCTCATAGTCTGCATTTGTCTCTTCGGCCAACCGGATTCGTTCAAGCTGTTCACGAAGGAGCATATCACGATGATCAATTTCGGCCTCCAGTTGCTTTTCTGTTTCTATATGATTTTCTTCGAGCTCGTCTGCAAGCTCCTTGAGGGCTTCGAGATCTTCGACTACCATGTGGGCCTCTTCCAATTTTTCGGTTAAGGAAAGATTCTTTTCGGTAAGTTGCTCAACCAAGTCTTCTGCACCCAATGCATCATCCAAAAGCTCTTTTAGATCATCAACAGCAGATTCTGTTACCTGTAGTTTATCACGCGTCTTTGCAAATTGAGCCTTTACTTCTTCCAGCTCGTATGTGTCATTTTCTAAATCCCTTATTCTCTCCGAAAGTTCATTTTCACGCGCTGTTGTGGCATCGCGTAATCTATAAATATATATTAATACAGATACATTTCTTCCAGTCTTCTATTTACTTCATTAATGCTTCTTTCAATCTTTCGTTGTGTCGTTCAAGCTGAATAACTTCAAGTGGTGTCTTTTCTTCACCTCTTTCTTTATCAGACACACGGTTGATGATATCTGCCTCTTTTTTCAAAATGTCCAAATCAACACTGATTTCTTCAATTTTATCTTTTAATAAATTAACTTCTTGTTGGAGGTTTTCTGCTCTTTCTTCTGCTACTTCTTTATCCAATGTAATCATTTCAAGTGATTCAATGACATCGTTGTATTTGCTTTCATAGTTTTCTTGTTCAGAGCTGGTTTCTTTTAACTGTCTCTTGGTTTCTCTCAATTCCTTTTGAAGTTCTGATATTTTATCTACACAACGTATAAGTTATTTATTTATTTCCCCCCCCCCTTTCTATTTAATTTTACCTTGAAGCTTGTTTCTAAGGGTTAAAAACTGTTCAGCTTCCTCCTTTACTTTTTCATGCTCTCTATATCTTTCACGATCTTCTTGGCGTTTACTCTCCAGTATTTTTAGCTTTAGACGCAGTTCTTCATAATCCTTTAGTGGCACCATTTGTTCAGATTTACTAACAGGTAAATTGGCTGCTAAGGAACCATACACTGGATAAGTTCCGCCTACTCCTCTTGGTAATGCAGTGGAGGATGTGCGAGAGACGGGATTAGAATCGGTGTATGTCACACTGTTATTTTCTTCTATTTCGCTTTGGTCGGATTCATCTTGGTCTACCATTTCCTCTTTTTCCAGCTCTTCCAGCTCTTCCAGTTCGTCATTTTCCAAGTCTTCTTTTTCCTCTATTTGATGGTTCTCCTCCTCCTCCTCTTCTTCCCTTCTTTTAGCTTGATCAGCAGCTTCTTCCTGTTCTTTCTGAAGGCGTTGTTGTTGCTGCAACCTTATTTGCTGAAGCTTAGTTTCCTTCTGGGTAGGTGAAGTCAATCTTGGAGTGCGTGATGTTTTATCGATTGGTTTTTTTGATTTGCTAGTACTAGTTTGAGGAAGTCTACTAATACGAGACGGTAAAAGTGTCGAAGAGTGTGAAGGGGTATTTAATTGGACGGTACGAGCAGCAGCAAGGTTAGGATCTTGCATAGGCGCAAACTGGTGTATTGAACTGTTTAGCTTGGTAGGTGAAGAGGGTTTTTCCTCCTGGTTTATGCACAAAGGAAGTTAGGTTTTATATATTTTACGTTTTCTGGTATCGTCGTCTTTTACCTGGTACGCCTTTACTTGGCTTGGCCTGACAAACATGCCATGATTCGTCTTACAGTCAAAGTACCGCTTTCCTTGTACAACGCCACTGTTTTTTCCTTGAGCATCATCTAGCTCAATGCCGATCCATTTACCTGTTTGAAAATGAGTGGTGCCTACAAAGCGAATCACACCCACTTTCCCTTGTACCTGAGCACGTACTCCTATTTTAAGCTCAGAAGAGATCTCGTTACCAGTTGGTGAAGAACTCATAGTTGAACGCCCTCTCTTTTCAAAACTGGACACTGTCATATATTCCCTTTCTTCCTTTTATAAAGTAAAAAGGTGTTTTTGTATAAAATAGTAAAAAAAAGTGAAAAGGTGTGAAAGGGAAGCGTGAAAAAAAGAAAACAAGCAAAAAAAAAACAAATAGAGCAGGTCTTCTGCATTATAACTGTTGTACATATTCTGCATTTATTTGAGTTTTTAAAACCTTGTTTTTATTCAATTCCTTCATCTCAGTCTTTCCTTATGATAATTCGTTTTCAATCTGATAGGCGACTTTGTATATGTCGCATTATCTGCCATCACTTTGCTTTAATATTACAGGTTTGACTTTGTGGTTGCATGGCTTTCGGTATCTTGATAGCGTTATGTGTTTAGTGTACAGCCATTGTTTTTGCCCCTCCTTTTTTATTAGAGTAAATATCGTTAATAATAACTGATCAATTCATAGATCGATTTCTTATGAGTTAATACATGGTGCGATGGCACCAGATTGAACGATGCAATTTAACTATTATTTATTTACTATTCTCACTAATAACTTTATCAATGGCTTCTACAACTGACTTGAACACTGTGACATTTTCGTTTTGCTCATCACCTTCGCGATACTTTCCGGTTTGTACTGTAGATATATATCAGCTACATGTGCTCATTTTTTTTTTGCTACCATTCTTACCTAAATATCTATGCAAACCTAAAGCAATAGCCCCACTTCCTAAGTCACTTTTAACATCGTCCCCTATAATTGCTACGTCACCAGGTGCATCCAACATGTTACTATTTAATATAAAAAAAACAAGTATTTAGTAAACTTCACTTGTATATTGCTGTCGATTACACTACATTTGCTTTAATGCTAGTTTAAAGAATTGCTCTGTTGGCTTGCCTACATTCGTTGCAGTTACACCAGTAGCATATTCCAATGCTACGTTGATTATCATAATAGTTAGAATATCAGACTTGATTTCCCCTCTTGTCAACTTAAAGCATTTTACCTTCAACAAAACCGCCGGGACCCAACGATAGCTTTTCGTCTTTATCAGCAAAGTATCTTCCTTTATGTACTGAGATAAGCGGTACATTGCTATCATTTATCATTAAACGGAATGCTTCATTCAACTAGCCATAACCCAATTTTTTAATATACTAAATAGTTATTATATAACATGGTACAAAATTAAGTTACCTTGTCATAATTGAACTTTGAAGGTGCCAATCCAATCACAACAGAATTGGGATTTTCTGTATCCAAACCATCAAATTCTTCCATAGCTTCATCTTCCATCAATAACATTGGCCTAGTAAGTCCTTTGATGAATATAGAAATAATACAAAAACTCAAGACTGAAGTAAAATGTTCACCTTAATTGTTTAGCTTGGATCAAGTCCCGGCAGGCAGACAAAGAAGTAAAGAACTTCGATATTGTATTCATTGATTATTTGTTTTTATACGCATACAAGAAAGATTCTTACATCACTACCTTGGACATCAAAACCAAGTTTTTGCAATTTGGCAACTAATCGACGTGATGATACTTTGGTTGTATTTGTGGCGAATCTGGAATATATTCTGTTATCATTCTGATACACAACTCTTCTGCCTTTGTTGCCGTTACCTATAGGGAATCCCACTTTGTTTTAAACGTTGAACTGCTTCTACAGCTCCAGGTATGACCTTCGCGTCAATATGTAAGGTGCCACTAAGATCGATGAGTAGTCCTCTAATCGGCATATTCTTTGATAAGAATTATTAGTAAACAAGAAAACCATCCACGCGTTGTACGAACAAAGTTTAAACATTTGTTCAGACGCATGCCATCAGACACGTGAAACTATTGTTGTAGCCAATTAGGTTGATGACTTTGCACTTACACATCCCAAATTGAAATTTATACTAAAATGACATGACATATGAGCTATGTAAACACGCTCAAAATATTTAGCTACTTTAGTGTTTTAAATGATCGTATCATATCACTACAAACTTTTGATTTTAAAAGTTTGTAGCTTGCAAGGTCTTCGAAAGATAGTGTCATAATTCCCTTTTTTGTATAAATAGTTTCCATATTAGTTAGCAAACATTTTGCATCCCCAACACCTCAATTCTTTACTTTTAGTAAATCGTATACCGGTGAATAGTATGGTGGTAAACCTATAGTTGAGCTTGAGTATGATACTAAAGTGGGAGTTCGTTCAACCAAAGTCTGAAACCAACTTGAGTTGAACCATGACGTCACCACGCAGCATAAGCTGGGAGAATTGGTAATTCGTTGTCCTCTCGTTAAAGGTTTTGATCAAGTCTCTTTGCAACGCTTTTTCTATTGCTCAATCAATACTTTAACTATGAGCCCAACAATTCCACAATTATCAATCTCTCCTTTCATAGAACCTATCCAGACCTCAAATGCGTTAAAACAAATGTACGCCTCTACGAGGAGAGATTTCTATTTCTTGGTTCCGTGTGACCTATAAAGAGACAAAATTTTCCCGCTATCACATCACTTTCAAGTATTCTTAGTCACCAAGTGCAACACGTTTATATGCAATTAACATAAACCTATTGTATGCATTGTCCTACTACAAAGAAAGTAAGAAAGTAAATGAACGAAATAAATGGCTTACTATTAAAAAAAAACCCGCTAGTTGGTATTAATTAACAAAATTATACCAACAATAACAAATAATAATACCGTGTATGAATGTTAGTATCTACGTGTTGTTACTTGAGGATCATGTAAATCAATTCGTCGAAAAAATAAAAACAATATGTACATATACTCTTTTTAGTTTTCAAAAATAAATCAAGCTGCTTCCAATAGCAGAGCCAACTAAAATAGAGTGGGTCGATTCTTCTCAAAAAGACATAATTAAATAAAGCTCCCTCGATTTGTATTTTCATCGCTTTGATAATATTATCGTCAAGCATACCTGGTTTGAATCATGTTTAGCAACATCTAACCGTCCTCCTACTTGTTAAACTTATATTCCTACATTCAACATGGCAGCTGGTGAAGATAAAACACAGATAAAAAAAAATGGCAACTAGCCCATAAGTAAATATGCATCTTGGTTACCATTGACATATATGCATGGGCATTATAACATAGTGATATCGGCACTTAGAATCACATATTACAAATGGTAAGTTATTGTTGATTTCTACAAGATATATGGTACTATTTCGTGGGAAATGTAAAATACAACTTTAAAGTCTTAACATCTAAGGAGACAAAACAAGGAGGGAGAAGAATATGCAAAAATAAATTCTATCAATTTAGTCTACAACGATTGTTTAATGAATTAACAATGGTATTTTTACATATGGCCCTGTTCTTGAGTGAGAATACTTAACTAAGACTGTATGAAAGCGCTACCTGTAGTTTAACTTTTATAGTAACAATGTATTGAACCTTTATGATCTGATTTTTGACAACTTAAACTCTAAATAAAATACGTTGAATTTAAAAAAACAAGTGATATTTTCCCACATCATTATCAAAATTGGCGGTAAAATCAACCCAAAGATATGGTGAGAATGCCGTTCATTCTCTTGAATACTATACAGTACTTCATTTTTATTATTTTCATTTTTTGTTGTGTTTAGAGACACCTTTTTCGTTATATTGATATTTCTACTGATCACCAGGAAGTGGGAAAACAGATATAGGTAGTATACTTTTTCTAATTGATAATATCATTGGTAAGCAATTAATTTAAAAACCAGGCTTGTTGATCAACATGATTCTATGCAAAGAAATACTCAAAACTCTCTGATGATCGTATATTAAAATGCATTTTTAGTGTTAATAGATCATAAACCATATATGTATAAATCCTTAAATATAGATAAACAGATACGATTAATGATATTCATTTGAATAAGTAAATAGCTGCATTAATACTCTCTCCTTAAAATGTCAATCTATCAAATGTTTTATTTTTAAAGAAAAATCTTAGTCTAAATAAAGAAAACAAAACACAGCAAGTTGGAACATTTGACTCCTTAAACATTAATATACTTCTTTTTTTTTGCAATTTTGCGCGCAATAATGTCTTTTTTTTGTGTTCAATTAACAACGAAAGCAAAATTATAAAATTGATAAAACAATACGTTTATTAAAAATACACAAAGATCATGCTTGAATAGTGTAAATACAGGCGTTCAATTGATCTTCTTTTTTCCCTCCTTCATTCGTTTACTGAACTGTACAAGATTAACAGTATTATTTTCCATCATAGACGAAAACAGTCTGTGACACATGAAGCGTATGACAGATGTATTGTATTACGTTTTTGCAATGGGGTAGTGTTTGTAAAAAAAGGGGGTTGTGTTTCTAAAAGATCAAACTGAGATTCATTTAAACACATTTTATGGGGGAGGGGAAGGGGATGAACAATACAGCAGGATCTGCTTATTGTACACTCTATTTTTTTGTCATGGTAACGCAAAGCCATGCACAATCAAATGAAAAAAAAAATGAAAAACTCCTATTTTCTTTTTCTTTTTCTTTTTTGAAATTTGTTGTTACTGGTCTATTTGCAGATTAAACTTCTGCATGTCATTAACAAAATAAGGTAAAAAAACGCCGAGTTATCGGATTTGATTTGTCTAAAAAATAATAATAATCAAATTGTAACTCTTATAGTAATATTATCATGTTTAAAGCGTGTACTAAACCATAACCAAGTTGATGGGCACTACATATGATATAACCAATTACTTTTATAATTCTGAAACATAAAGAAATAGCGAATTGAAAAGAATACCCTAGGTTTTCCCTTTGGCCATTATTTGTACAACGTTACTCTAAAGAGTTTTGACATGGAAAAAACTCCATTCTAAAGAATGTTACAACAGAAATCAATTAATTTCATATCAATTTAAAACAAAAA